>PVKE010009480.1:0-44731 GCA_004027555.1 Craseonycteris thonglongyai
TCTCTCTCTCTATCTGTCAAAAAGTAAAATAGAAATAACTATGCACTGAAGACAAAAAGATAATTTCTCTCTCTATAAATGTGAAAAGATAAAAAAAAAAAAAAAAGAAGAGGATTCAGAATCCATTACATCCCCGTCTTGCTCTTTTTTTGGCCAAGTGCAGCTTCTCTTGAGCTCCAGTTTCCAGGGATTTCCCCCCATTGCTCCCTCGCCCCAAGAACAGGACCACTAAGGAAGGAAGCATTTTGGAACGCTTGGAGTTAGGGAGCAATCACTCTTTCAACCTTTCCCCTTCCGGATCTCCTCCCGCCTTCTCTCTACAAGGCCCAGGTGAGCTGTGTCTCACTGGCTTCAGCTACCAGCAGCCGCAGGGACCATGCTCTCATCTCCCAGAAGCCCTGCTGGTTTGACCCCATCAAGTTCTACTTACCCAAGTGTTATACAACCCTCCCCTTAATTACACACTCAATCAGCTCCTCCCGAGCTCAGCAATTTGTGGTCTCTGGGCATCCCTCAGCTGCTTTTCCGGAGGGAGCTCCCCGGCTGGGCCCTGGCGGCCTTGAGGCCCTGACAGGGCTCCTCAGGCCACAGCGCCCAGAGCTGACGGCCTTGCTGCTATTTCACACTCTATTTCCTTCCCAATTAATTCTCTGATGAATACTGTCCTCTGCAGTGATTCAGTGCGGGCCATTTCCTTACATCCTTCCTTTTTACCTCGGAGACTTCATCTCTCTCGAATCCAGAAGTGGAAGGCCTGTCTCAGAGAAAAAACGCCTTGCTCTCCAGCCAACACAAGCCGCCTGCCCACCGCTGTCCCACCAGATGGCCCATGTCCGTCCTGGTTTACCTGGGCCGTGCATTTGACAGTCTCAGTGCCACAAGGAGTGACTCGAACTTCTAGGCAGGTCGTTGCCACAAGCGGCCCGAGACAGCTTTGAATGTGGCCCAACATAAAGTCACGAACTCTCTTCAAACATTGAGACTTTTTTGCAATTTTATTTATTTGTTTGTTTATTAGCTCATCGGCTACCATTAGAGTTAGTGTATTTTATGTGTGGCCCAAGACAATTCTTCCAATGTGGCCCAGGGAAGCCAGAAGTTTAGACACCCAAAGTTTAGACACCCTTGCTGTTGATGATTTAAAAGGACAGGGGACGGAATCAAAACTCTAAAGGGGAAAAAACCCAAAAAACTCTAAAGGGGCAAAGCTGGGATGGCTCAGTGGGTTGAGCGCTAGTTTTGCAGCCCCAGGGACTAAGGATCAAATCCCGGCCCTGGCCCGTGTGGACCATGTGCTGAACTGGGGTGTGTTTCCCATGCAGGAGGCCCCCAGCTTGGTTCTCACCGGGGTGAGCTTCCTATGTGGGAGGCCCCTGGCCCGGTCCCTGCCCTGTGCAGCCCCTCGCCCACCTGTGGAATGACACCAGGTAGAAAACTAATGACGTGCAACTATGGAGACTGCTCGCCCCCCCCCCCACTCCCTCTCTGTCAAAACAATAAAAAGAAATCTTAAAACATACATACACACACACTCTAATGGGCTCACCAGCAGAGAGGGAGGAAGGAAGGTCTTCCCCGCCCTGGTCCTCAGGGCAGAGGGACCTGTAAGAAACCCAGGTCTTTGCACGTGGTCCCTGGCAGCCCTTGTCCTTTGCTGGAATCCACTATTGTGCTGCCCATCTACTTGCAAAGGATGCTGGGAGGGGTTGAGATCAACCGCTTTGTTTACTGTATGCCAGGGAAGTGTTGTTCTTTAGCTGTGGGACTGGAGCTGGGGTTTGCTGGCTTTCCTGGACCTACTAGGGGAAGTCTGTGTCCCTTTGGCTGGCTGGGGAATTCTCTGGGGAGAGGGCTGTGTGTTTCGTTCAGACCCTGCCCTCTAGTGGCCAAGGGGACCAGCCGTGCGGTCCCCACCCTCCCAGTCCACCCTGCCAGCCTCCAGGAACCTGGTCCCAGTCTACTGGTGGATGGAGAGAGAGCTGAGAAACACTTTTCCCACTAAAACGCTGATCTTCCCAGGATGCCTTTCTCTCCACCTGGCATTTGAAATGTATGCTCCCCTGAAGGTGGGGGTGGGGCAGGGTGCCACACAATCTTCATTTTTGAAGCAAAGATCCCAACTGCCTGAGAACTGACAGAGCACTGGTCTTGCAGTCACCAGCTATGAGTTCGAGTCCTCCCTCTTCAGGTTCTATCTGTGGGACTTTGGGCAAGTCCATTAACTTCCTGTTAACAAGCCTGTGTATCTTCGTGTGTAAAACGGGACTCTGATACAGTGCCTCCCTCACAGACCTGCCCCGGGGTCGCCTTGGTCAGGCATGGAAAGCACTTTGGAATATGACAAGTGTACAAACACAAGGTGTTGTTGCTCAGGTGGCAGACTGAAAGCCTGTGACTCCTGAGTGTTCCTCCAGCAGGGGGCACCCAGCCCTGGGGGCTGTGCCTCTGGTGACTGTTTTTAGGGGTGCTTAAGTCTCTTGTAAGATGGGCCCTCTACTTTGTCATTCAAGGGTGCAACACCCCCTCTGGAAATTATTTTAACTTTAGGGCACTCATTATAAAAGCACTAAGAGGAAGGAGCCAAGACCAGGGGCAAGTTAAGGGTTTATGAAGAGCTTGTCACATCCATGCTCAGGACAAAGGGTCAGGTAGGCAAATATCACCGTCTCCGTTTTATAGCTGGGAAAACAAAAGCTCCGAGGAGTTAAGTGACTTGCACACAGGCACGCCCCCCTTCAGTAAGGGGACCGGGGCACTTTCTGCAGAGAGGCTGCCTCCCAAAGGGCATTCCCAAACCAGGTGAGGAAACCTGTCCCAGCTAAGAACCTAGTGGGGAGAAACAGGGAAAGGCAAAAAAGGACATTCGAAAGCCCTTGCATTTACTCAATTCTCATAACAACTCCAATTAGTCGGTGAGGCTTAGAAACACCTGTCCAAGGGTCACTAATAAACAGTCCTAAGGGCAGAATTTGAACTCTGCGGAAGCCCGGATGTTTTACTTTACTCTGTGTCGCCCCCTTGTGGTGAGTGGGGAAAAGTACACAGAGGCCGCTCCGTAGGGAGTTCAGAACCCGCTCAACAAATCTGCCGAAATCCACTTTGTGCCAAGTCTGTACGTGGCTCTAGGAACACAGTAATATACCAGACAGACAGCCCCTTACTGAGGGACACACAGAAGCATGGGAGGCGTGAAGATGGGCAGGGATTAGCAAGGAGTGTGCCAGAGGTCAGGGGACGGGGACTGGGTGAAGCTGAAGTGGTGAGCAGGGTCCAGGTCTCAAAGCGTAACAGGCAAGAAAAGGTGTGATCCATTAGGAAGCCACAGGTAACCTGGGAGGATGATTATGGGCCCAGCAGAGTGGTGGCAGAGGGGATGTGTTCATTCAACAGATGTTTGAGCATTAGCATGAGCTCAATGCTGGGCAACACCTGTGAACAAGGGGAAGTCTGTCTTCGGGGGGCTTACGTGCTATGTGGGAGGTAAATAACTACACAGGTGTGTGATGTCAAGCACAGCTCAGAACCATGGGGTGGGGGTGGGGGTGGGGGTGGGGAACAGGACAAGGTGTATTATTGGTGTACTAGGGCTACCATAACGTAAGATCAGGTGGCTCAATAACACAAGTGTGTTTGCCCCCAGTTCCGCAGGCTACAAGTCCGAGATCATGGTGTCAGCGGGGTTGGTTCTTCTGAGGCCTCTGTCCTTGGCCGTCTTCTCCCTGGGTCTTCCAGGGCCTTTCCCTGTGTCCGTGTTCCTGTCCTTGTAAGTCAGACCGGATAAGGGCCCACCCACATGACCTCTTTGTACCGTAATTACCTCTTTAAAGACCCTATCTCCAAATACAATCACCGCTGAGGTACGGAGGGTTAGCACGTCAACATATGGAACTTGAGGGGACGTAATTCAGCCCATAACACAAGGTGATAGGATGTAATGAAGACTGGAGGTAGAGGGAGAGGAAGGGTCTGGAGTATTCCATGTAGGGTCCTACGGGAGGGCTCTCCCAGATGACACTGAAGTGAGATCCGGCTGGAGAGAGGGCACGCCCACCATGCAGATGTTCCGAAGAGCATTCCAGGGAGAGGGAATAGCTCGTGCAAAGACCTGAGATGGGGACACGGCTTGGGTGGCTGCGTCCAGTGAGGACAGAGGTAGGAGAGGACGTCAGAGGCCCTTGACCAGGATGACGACTGGCTTCTTTGATAGGGGAAGCCAGGGGAGAATTCTGAACAGGACAGTGACATGGTCTGATGTGTGTTTTAAAAGCAGTGCCTGTGCTGAGATGTTGGGGGAGAAGGGAAGGGCAGAAACAGGGGGTCTGCAATGGTCCAGGTGAGAAAAGAGGCGGGGCGAAGGCAGCAGCCGTGGAAGTCTGGAGAAGCGGTCAGTTCTGGGTGTAGTTTGAAGGGAGATTCAATAGGATTTCCTGATAGAGTAGATGTAGGACATGAGAAAAAGGGAGGAGTCAAGGGCAATTCCAGAGTTCTGGGCCCAAACACTGGGTGAACAGTGGTGCCGTTTACTTAGATGGGGCAGCCTGCAGAAGTACCTTTAAAGAGGCATAAGAATTGAGAGCTGATGGTGAATAGTGGGCAGCTTAATACATACTAAATATATTAAATACCTAAGCATAGAGGTAGAATAGACAGTTAGAAATGAGAATCCAGAGGAAAGGTCCAGGTATAAACTTAGGAGACATTGCATAAATAGTACAGTAGGCGCTCAGTTAACCCATGGAGGCGGTAGATGCTGGATTAATGTAGTTGATGGTTGCTTACGAGTTACTTTTTTTCCTAAGATTTATTGTTTTTGACAGAGAAAGAGACAAAGAGAGGAGGGGGAGGGCCCAGAGCAGTCTCCATAGTTGCATGCCATTAGTTTTCAACATGGTTTCATTCCATACAGGTGGGTGCAGGGCTGTGCAGGGCGGAAACTGGGCTGGGGGCCTCCCACATGGGAGGCACACCCCAGTTTAGCATATGGGGCTGCACGGGCCAGGGCCAGGACTCGATCCTCAGACCCTGGGGCTGCAAGATGAGCACTCAACCCATTGAGCCATCCCCAGCTTCCCCTGAGAGTTACTATTAAAAATAGGCCTAGCCAATACTATATCCCATGCTCTACCCTACCATACCACAAACTCTGCATTGCCTTGATAGTAATATCGAAATACAGTAATTAAAAGCAATTAAGACAAATAAAGACAAACTTAACCCTCGGACATGGAATTCGAGCCGCAATCTTGTGAATATCCCTTTGGTCTCAACATCACACCCCTTTTCCTTTTAAGAGGAGACCTTAATATGCCTACAGGAAGGACAGACCCTTTCCTTACCTTATGGTCAAGTCCATGAACTCTCGGCCCTGCCTTTCCCTAACACAACAGCCAGAGGCACTGAGTAAAGGCATTTTACTTAAAACTCATATAAGCCAGTCACTCTCTGTCCCCGCGTTCCGTGGCCTGCGCTTGCGAGCAGAGTGTGTGGTACTTTTCTGGGTCTAAGCTGTAAACCGACATGGCATTCAAGAACTTGTCCAGGGGGCAGAGCTGGGTGGGGCAGCCTCGCGGCACTTGCTCCTGCGGGAGAGAAGAGATTCAGCTGGGCCCCCCAGGACCGTGTTTCCCGCTCTGCCCAGGGCTCTGGGAGGCTCTGACCCCGTGGGATGGCCAGCAGGGGCCCACTGCTCAGTCCGCTTCCAGAATAAGAGACTCCGCCGCCTTTAACAGTCGCTCGACAACCGACAACCGTTTGCTGAGCTGGCTGGGAAGTTACACCCTCGAGCCAGGAGGGCTAGAGGTCTGGTCCCTGGGGGGCGTGGCCCTGGACAGCGACCTACTGAGGCCGCCAAGGCACCAAGCGTGCTGACAGAACGGGTCACCTCCCAGAGACCCCATCATTCAGTCTGAAAACAGGCCTTCCAATTGAACATTACATCCTGGCAGACACACTCCGAAGAGGAAGGTGGTCCTGTTCCCTGGGGTCTGGAACGAACTGTGATGCGGCCCACATTCCCAGCCTGCCACCGCGCCAAGTTCGGTCTCATCCCTGGGTCGCAGCCGAGTCACCCTTGAGGAGTCAGGGAGCTTACTGTCCCCAGGGAGGCTCCCAGAGGAGGCCAGGTGACTTGCACTAAACCAGGTGGGCGGGCTGAGGGCGGGGCCACGATCTGATCCCACCTCCCAGGTCTTACCTCCCCATGGTAATAGAGCCGCACAAACCACTCCTTAGATTCCTGGTGCTGGTAGAGCTCCAAGGTCACGTCAACAGCAAACGGGGGCCATTTATGGTCAAAAATCCCCAGGGCCATTAAGAGAGGCATGAGGGTCACATCGTGAGCCGCATAGAGGTACAGTTTTCTGTAGGCAGAAAACAGGTCACAGGTCTTTACCCGGGTCTCTGGGGCCCAGGACACTGCCCGCCCCCTTTAAGAACAAAACTCCTTTGGGGGGGGTGCGTATTCCCACTCCCCGTGTCTTTGTAAGGTGGGATCCCCACAGGAGTGGCTCTCCTGGCGGCCTCCTGCCCACCTGCTCACCCGCCCACTCACTTTCCCCAGCTGAGTTTCCAAGAAGAAACAGCAAGCGCGCCTGGGGCCTGCACTGTCCTCTCTGGGACCCGCTTGCCTATGGCCCAATGTTCTTCCTACTCTCAGCCGTGTGATGAGTGTAGTAGAAAAGGCTCTCTTCCTTGTTCAGGAAGCTTGCATTTTGAGGGAATTCAGGTCCTTTCAAAGGAATGTGCTGGCCCCCAACACATTCTCCGAATGGCTTTAATCAGTACTAAAAGTGCCATTTTCATCTTTATCTTCCTGACCCCTGTGTCTATCTGTGGAAGAAGGTGGAGGGTTGTATTTGTTGACCCCCGGGAGTATTCTTATGGACATAGGGCCCAGGTGGGGAAGGGGGCAAAGGTCAGCAGAAAATGTACTGTCATTGCTGGAACCATGAAGGACGGGGAAGGGCATTCACAAGATACGCTATTATCAATCTTGGCCCAAAGTTCCTGAATGTTCCTATTCCAACCCACTGCCCCCTGCCCTCCACACACCTGTCATTGAGTTTCTAGCTTTGTACACTCTCTCGCTCAAGGCCACCTGCAATGGAGCTTCTCTGATATTAGGGTGCATACAGATCCCTGGGAAGCTTGTGAAAATGCCCCTTTTAGCTAAAATAAACATTTCCAAATGTAGGACGGGTGCAGCAGGAAGAAAGGTAACAATGTTGTGAGTGTCTTTGGGATGCATGGCCTCTTAAACACCAACTTGCAGTCACCTGGTGACAGTCTGGTTCTTGCCCCCAAAGCCTGGGCTCCCTCCCTGCAGCTGGCGGCCCCCGCTGCCCTCAGGGGCACTGAACCGCGTGCTGTGCCTGGTACCTGGTCTTGCCGGGTGGCACAGCAGGGTCTGCAACCCTCAGCAGGTTGCTCTGCAGGAGGTGGAGGAGTGGCCCTACAGCCAACTGAAGAGTTTGCCTGTGGCAAGAAAACAGACATTAAGCGGTGACTGGGGGTGACTGGGGGTTACTGGGCACACGGGTGACACAGGCTGTCTCTGCCCAGGACCTCGGAGCCCAATCACGCAGAGCTGAGAAGATAACAAGCCAAGCATGGGGACAGGTCCGGCAAGACAGAAATGTGCAGCCTCACACTGGAGGCTTCTCTGTGCACAAAGACAGAAGGTCCAGGGGACACACCTGGTGGGAGCACACTGAGATGGGAGGGGCTGGGGGGTGGTCAGGGAACCACACGAAGTCAGGATAAGAGCTGGGCCTTCGGGAATGAAAGAACTGGGAAGCACGGGGTGGAATGATTCCCAGGAATTCCAGAAGGCCCTTAGGAAAACGATCCAAAGGAACAACATCCTAAACTATGCTTCCCATGCCCTCCTTCTTTGGAGGTTAGACCATAAGGACACCCCTCATTTACGTATCTGACAAGTTCTGAGGAAGTGCTCACAGGGTTGGTGCTGTGGCGAAACCACTGTCCTCGCACTGGTCACCTCATGATCACAAGATGGCTACTGCAACTCAAAGCACATTGTCTGTCTCACAGTAAGTAGTATGCGAGGCAGGAAGTTGAGAGCCAGCAAGCAGCCAAAAGGCTGGGTTTTGGTGCCTCTCACTTTTATCAAAAGGAAAAACAAGGGGAAGCTGGGATGGCTCAGTGGGTTAAGCGCTCACTTTGCAGCACCGGGGACTGGGATCAAATCCCGGCCCCGGCCCGTGTGGAACCATGTGCTGAACTGGGAGCTCCCCTAGTTCAGTTCTCTCTCTGTCTCTATATCTCTCTCTCTCTCTGTCAAAAATAAATAAAAATATATATTTTTAAAAAAAAAGGAAAAACAAGACAAAACAAAACAAAAACTCTCCCAGAACCCAATGACTGGGGTTGCCATGACTGGCTTAGACCTATCCTCACTCGTGGTACCAGGACACACTGGCACCTTTATAAATCAAGGGAGGTTGAAGCAATGGTGGAAGACTAGACTCCCAATACAGCATGCAACATCACTTTCCAGAAAATGCGTGCAGGCCAATGTGTGGACAGCATTGTGCGTTTGCAACTCTTTGTCCTGGAAGAAACATCAGTTTTATGAAACCAGGATTGATTGGAATGCAAAGGAGAAGAGAGCAGGTCTTATTTAAAATGCTTCACACCAGAAGAGAGCAAACTCTGGGTGCTGGCCACATCCACCCGCCTGCCTGTTTGCGTAAATAAAGTTTTATTGGAACACAGCTGTGCCCATTCGTGTGCATATTGTCTATGGCTGCTTTCCTGCCACGTGGGCAGAGATGAAACGTTGCTACAGATAAAGCATGGGCTCCAAAGCTTAAAATATTTACTAAATATGAGTGTGGGGGGAGAGGGGAAGGCAGCCAGTGACCATTTAGGTCTGCTGAGGCCACTTTGGGAACAGATGGGGGAGGTGGCAGCAAGCTGCGTAGCTAGGCGGGAGCCTTCGGGTGAGCACACAAGTGGACACACTGACTGAGTGGGAGAAATGCAGTCAGAGGCTCTTAGTCTTACTTGACGGACCGTGCGAATCCTTGAAATGTAGCTGCTTCTCCCTCCCTCTCATTGGCCGAGGACTGTCCCTGTACTTCCCACCTCCTCCTCTACCTAGTCCCCTCTTCTGAGTGCAAGCTGAATTTCTTCACTAAGCAGGAAAAGGTGGGATTTTTTGCAGTTTGGTAGGAAACAGGCCTTCTAAGCACCCCTAATACAGAGAAAATATGGCGTCTGTACTGACCCGGGTCCCGGGTCCTGGGTCGGCCCCTTGTTAGCTGAGCCCCCAGGCCCCAGACCCTCGCGGGGATAATGACACTTACCTCCTAGCACGAACGTGAAATGATTTGTAAACTGTAAAGTGAGTGAGAAGCAATTCTTCTTCCCCCAGCTCCCCTCAAACCCAAATCCTTTGAAACTCAAAGCAAAAAGTCAGTGATTCCGAGAAACCCCATCAAGGGGTGGCTCCTGGTTCTGTGGGACAGGGAATGGAAGCACGAGGTCACCAGTCCCAGCTCCAGAAGTGGAAGGACGGAGGGCTGAGCCCAGTCCAGTGGCCAGCAGGATGGGGAGACGTCCACCCACGTGCACAGAGAGATGCCAGCAGGCCGGTGCTCAGGGCCTGATGAGGCCCCTGCCCGTGCCTGGGAGCCCTGACCACGGGTGACGTCACGCCCGCAGCCGGGGGGCCTCACCTGTCCCCACTCTGCACGAACACGGCTGTGTCCACAGCTCTCCGCTCAATCAGCCGGGCGAATCTCCTCAGCGTGGGGCAGCTCGGGAGGCCGTGCGCCTGGAAGGCCACAGGCAGCTTCAGAAAGAGCCGGGCAGCGGCTCGGCCGTCATGGAGCCTACAGGGGCCCGGGGCCTTCACAGCTCAGAAAGCTACGTCCCCAAGCCCAAGGGAGGCTATTCCTAGAGATCAATAACCTTCAGACACACCAGCCCAGGGCCAAATGCCTTCAGGGCCCCCTGCGATGGTCGCAAGAGAAGGAAGGAGGGTCCAGGCTAGGCTGCCTCCGGGTGTCCGACGTCTGAATGGAGAGAAGCAGTTCCCACTGTGTGGTCTTCAGCGTTTCCGACATTGGCTGTGCTCCTAACCCAGTGAGGGGTCCTCCACCTCCTCCTCTCCACCCACGGAAATCAGGAGCTAGCCCAGCCACGTGCCGGGCCCCGTGCCCCCAGCATGGGCGGGGGAGGACAGCCAGCCCACCTGCTCAGCAGCCACGTTGTCCAGGAGGATGAGGAAGTCCACTTCGTCACTGTGCGCCACGCCCACCTCCTCCTTCACCTTCTTCAAATCCTCTGAGATTCCCGGCTGCAAACACGCAGCACGTCTCCGGCCTCTGCCAAAGAAATAAAAATAAAATAAAAAGGAATCCCTTCTATCATGTAGTCGCAGGGGTCTCCAAACTTTTCAGCCCGAGGGCTGCATTAACTATCAAACAGCAGTTATATCATCTCATTGACTGTGAACAGAAGTAGAAAAAGTAAGCGGCTGAGCTTGGCAGGATACACGTAAATTTCCGTAATTTTTTTCCGTAGATAAAAAGGTCTCCACAGGCCGGATGCGAGGGCCTCGTGGGCCGCATCTGGCCCGCAGGACGTAGCTTAGAGATCCCTGGTGTAGTGATTGACAGCTTATGAAGTGTCTCTCACTCATCCTCTGGGATCTCATTTAATCCTCCACAACAACTCACTGGGGTTAGCTGGCACTCTTCCCATTTTACAGATGAGTAAGCTGAGGCTGAGAGGTCAAATGACGTGTAAAACAAGTTAGTGAGTACTGGGGCTAGAATAAAAGGCTGGATTTTCCAAAGCCCAGCCTTGAAGTTTCTTGTATTATTCCCAAAACAGTGCAAGCGTGCCCCATCAAGAAAACAGTGTTCTTTCTTCCGTGGAACATAGGGCAGCCCAGAAATACCTGAACACTGAAAAATGCCATCAGCCCAGCAAATCTATCCGACCGGGAGGGCCCCAGGCTGGTAAGAGAAGGGAAGCTTGTGTCCTCGCTTGCCCGGCTGCAGTTGGACGCTTCACGCCATCACCCATCCACATCACCTGCCCCATCTGAAAACTCAGGACTGTTGAGGGTGATGCTTTGGAGAGAGCAAAGCCCCGCCATGGCTGTGATCACCGTCGTCTCTCCAGCCCAGCACACAACCTTCCCCGGGCTTCCTGCCCCTCCACTGAGCCTGCCACTGTGAGCAAGAGCCTTTATACTCCCGGGACAGTGACGTTGGATCTGCGTGTGATGCAATCCCTTAGCCACCAGCACAGTAAGCCCGGGCAGATCCTCAACCTCCCGGCAGAAGGCTAAGCCGTTGTCCCTGCTGGTGAGCAAGAGCCTGGGGCAGTTACCTGGTTGTTTCCCGCAGCCTCCAGCAGTTCTCGGAGTTGGGGTACAACACTTCAGAGGTTGCCTCATCCGTGTGGATGACAATGGGTCCTGCAAGGCAGGTGGGAAGCAAAGGCGGGAAGAGGCTTCAGCCTGCTCTTCCCAGCAGCTCCTCCCCTTTCTTCTTTCCTCTAAGCAGATGGAGCTGCTCCAGGAAGCAGAGCACCAGGGTCACTCCTCAAGGGCAGTGAACGCCTTCCACGTGCCCCGGCCTTGCCAACGGCCTGAGCAATGGAGAGAGCAACTGGCAGCCTTGTTCTGCCTGGCACAAGCCCTCCTGCTACAGCAGGTCCAGACCTGGATCAGACGGGCACCTCCCTGACCCATCCCCACATTCCCCACCTCAGCGCACCACCGGCACTGGGCTTCCTACTGAAGAACAGGCCTTCCCTGATTTGGCAGACCCAGGTGACTCTCTGGCTTCCCCAAGTCCAATCCTAGAGGCTGAGACGGCTGACACGATAATCTAAGAAAGGCGACCACAGGCCACAGGTACTCTCAGACCCCATAGCCTGGCCCAAAACGCAAGCCAGGGTTCCAGATAAATTGCCAGGAGCCAAACACGAGCCTACAAACGCGTCCTTTACCCTTCACAGAAGATCGGGGCTCACAAGTTCCTTTGCCCCCTATCAGTGCCCAGTGGCGCTCGGACCCCTTCCCTTCGCTCCCGGCCCCAGAGACCATCATGGCCGGTGGCAGTTTCCTGTCAACACAGCCCAGCCTCACCGCCTCTGATGGCCGAAGAAACAGCTTCCATCAGCAGCTCTTTGGAATTCGCTGAGGTTAAATCCATGGAGTGATTAGAGGAATCTAAGCGCCAAGGGCCTATCATTCCCAAATTATCAACAGCCCAAACCCCAGGACTTTGAAAGTAGCCTACGATCACTTGACTAGCAAATGAGGATTCAGACACACTTTGCCGGTCGAATGATTGGGGGCCCTCTCCTGACGGGCACTTCATCCGAGAAGCAGGAGAACATAACGGTGAGGAGTGTAGTTTCTGAATCCAGACTGCCAGGGTTTGAATCCCAGCTCTGCCATTTACCAGCTTTGTGTCCTTGGGCAAGTTACTCAGCCTCTCTGTGCCTTAGTTCTCTTATCTCTGTACATTGGCGATAATGTTATCTTCCTCACAGGGTTATTACAAGAATTTAACGAGTTCATATATGCAAAGCTCTCAGAATAATGTTCGGTGCATAGTAAGTGCTTTGAATGTTACAGTAGTAACTATGATTTAAACCTTTAATGGCACACATGATCAATTCCTATCTGGTATCTGACACTGGTGTCCAGATACAAATGAGCACTTTATGGTAAATAAGACGGCACTCGGATACATGCTGAGGGAGTGAGGGGCCGCCCGGGGCAGACCCACACGCCCCAGCTTCTCCCCCAGTTGATGCTCCACGGCTCACACCCAACCCTCTGGGATTCCTCTAGTTCACTCCTGTAACAAGATCCCAAAGTTACACCACTTTTATTGCTGGTAACTCCTCGTGGGTTTCTCTGGTCTATTCAAGTCCCTTGATCCCAGAGAAGGTACAGAAGTCGCCGTGACAGAAATCCAGCTGGTCCCAGGGGGTCTGAGTCCCGTGCCGGGAGCTGCTACCTGGGTAGCCACTCTAGAGGCGGGGGACACCCCCCTCCCTTGCTAGAAACCCGGGCGGCCTTGGTCTGAGACCTGCCTGCAGGTCAGGCTGCCACCGAGAACAGCCTCCCTACGCCCAGCACTCCTCGGTGTTTCTGAGAAGAGGACATTTGCCTTTTAGAGCTGAGCAAGTGAAGAGCTTCCGGAAGGCCAGGCGTCATGGGTGGTTCCGAGTCTCAGGGGCTCCAGAAGTAAGGGCCGGCCTGTCCTGCCTTCCGCTTGGACACTACAGATGTCAGCAGCCGACTTCAGCCAGAACCAGGAGCCCTGCCCACCCCAGCGGGGCACAGGGCCGGCCGGCTTCCTCTGGCCTGGAGGTCGCTATCACTGTCCATCTATTTTTTAAAAACCTGCTGGAAATGTTCTATCGATTGGAGACACTGCTAAAGAAGACAAACCCAACGGCAAGACCCTTTCTCCTACAGCACTGTTCTAGTCTCTTAAAATTGGTGAGGTCACCATGGCCTGAGACCCAGACAGGCAATTAAATGCACATATGAATCAAGTGCAGCTCCATTTGCTAGTCAAGGGCCCTCCACCCACGGGATCCACGAGAGGAAATAACGCACGTGGTCCGTGGTGGTGCAAAGATGGGGAACCACGAACTGCGACCATCCACTGGCTAAATCTGTCAAAACCTAAACTCGAGACTTTCTCGACCAGGAGAGGCCGAACCAACACCAGCAATGCCACCGGGGCCATGCGGTGGGTTCTCACCAAGGCCAGAGCCGAAGCAGAAGGCGTGGGTCCCAGCTAAGAGTCCCTCCTCACCTAAGCCCAAAGCCCCCAGTACTGTTCACAGGACCCGGCCAGGGCTGCCTCCTGCGTCCTGTGCAGAAGCTCAAGAGGAGGGGTCTGGAGCCAGAGACCCATCGAAACAGCTGACACGCAGCTGGAAGGCAGCAGAAGGCCACACAGGAAGGGCCACTGGAGCAGGGTGGCCATGTGGGCAGGAGAGAGCCCATGGGGACAGGCACCAAGGAAGAGAGAGACTGGGGCTTTGGAACTAAGGAGAAAAAACTACGCAGGGACAGGGGTGACGTTTTGACTCCGAACGCGAACCTTCTTTCTGACGTTGGAAAAGCCCAGCCAGCAAACACCGGGTCGACTCCAGATTCCGATACACATTAGAGGAACGAACACTGGAAGACAAAAAATAAAGAGGTGGAGACACTCAAGAAAGGAAGATTTAATTACATACACTCTACCTCAGTCCACAGAGGCCTTCAAGACAACGTAAGGGGACCGAGGGGGCTGAGAAGAATCCTTTCTCTCTGTGGGAGGAAAGTCCTGAGGGACCCAAAAGCCAATGAATGTGTGACCTCCAACAACCCCCTGCTCCCAGGCTCCTGTTCCATAAGGGTAACTGCCCCAAACTACCCTGGGTGAGCGTGGGAACCATCTGGGGGATCAGGACCGTTTCCTGCAGAACTGAAAGGGGTACAACACCCCTTTCCCGCGTGACTCACAAGACCTCCTGTGGGTTGAAGGTTGGCGAAAGGAAGGGGACGTCTTCCACGTAGTTCTTCCTCAGCCTCTCCCCCAGGGCAAACATCTGCCACATGCCCACGCTGGTCAGCTGTCCAGCAAATATGCCCCCCTGAGGTGGGGGAGAAAGAGAAGGAAGGAAGGAAACACCTTGTAGGCCAGGGAAAACCATTACATCTTTGCCAGGGGCATCCCAGAGCAGGAGGCGAGGCTCACCTTCAGCACAGTCTTCCGGTATTGGGTGTCGAAAGGAGAGTGTGGTTTCGGGCCCCCAGCGAGATTGGTGACGGTGTAATCAAACTGCGTTTGGGGTGGGACCTCTAACAGCCGGGGAGTCCACTCCACCTGCCACCACAGAACAGAACACGTTGTTCCAAAGGTCCTTGAAACTCACAGCGTTAATATCCAGCAGCATTCGGGACACACAGCTGGAGTCAGTGACCCCAGACCTGCGGCCTTCCCGTGGGATGGAAGGAAAGAACCTTTAACTCCAGCTCCATTAAAGGGAAGACAAGACCAGGATTTATTATGCCAGGTGGCCCCAGCCCACGTCTTGCCGTTGTGACCGTTGTACTCGCTGTTTAACGGCTGCTTTGGCACTGAGCCCAGACTGATGTGAAGGGGAGAAGTGGCCAAGATGCCGGGCACACAAATACTCAGTGAATGACTGAATGAATGAATGAAAGAAATCTCAGTGACCACACATTTGTAAGGATTTTTAAGGAATCAACATGCAGCTTTCTATGGCCGCCTCTGAAGGGCTATACTGAATGTCCCTTGTCACCACCACATATTTCCCTTCCTTTCATCCAATTTCTCCAACAAGTAGCTGCCCTTTCAGAGACCTCCACTTCCTCACCATCTCCTATGACTCCTTGCAATCTGGCTCCTGCCCCAACAATACTGTAATGGTTTTCGAAACGTCACCAGTAGCTGTACGTCTTGTAGCTCCAACTGCTCATAAAACTCTGACACTCACCGAGTCAGAGGCGATGACTTGAGTTTTCAGAACAGGAGTCTGTTCTTCTAACACCATATCCCAGCTCCTGCGTGTCTCTCGATGTTCACCCAATTCTCCCAGGCCCCAGAACTCAAACCTCTGATCTCCCCACTGCCCCTGGACCAAACCCTGGTGGTCAGTGGCTAGAAAAAGCCATCGCAATGGTCCTTATTGTCCGAGTACAAAAACTTATGACCTCAGGCACAAGCCTGTGACAGACCCCACCATCCATCCCTAAGTAACCACCTTGCTAAGCCACTTTCATCGTATCAACAGCTAATGTTTCGGGAGATAAGCACTTGGCTTCCAGGACCCTGCCCCCTGGGCGGACGCTGGCCCCAGCATTTTGCCATTCGGCCCCTTCTGCTCCCTCCGCCAGCCCAGGCCATGCCCACTGCTTCCTCTGCATCTCTTCTCAGTGTGCTTCACGGCCTTGGAGGGACTCTGGTCCCACGTGCCCATCCAACTTCTCTCCAAGGTGCACTGATACTCAGGTCTTGCCTCACCATCAGGAACCAGTCCAGCTGCCATGGTTGTCTTCTTCCCTGAATTCCTACAGCACTTACAATCAAGAGGGCAATAGTTCACTCCACCTCCTACTCCTTCGTTTTGTTGGGAGTGCAATTAACATTTGTACACCTCCTACATCCCATACGATTATATTTCTCTTGGCCCCTCCCAGAAATATCCCCGGACAGTGCCCGGGGGTATGCCAGGCTCCCCATGTACAGAGGAGGCTCTCCGTTCTCCCGAAAGGTATGCTCACAATGCCATCTGCTCCTGTCCCCAACACCTGAGCCCCGCCTCCCCCTGGGGCTGTAGCTGCTGGTATCAGAAGACTGGGTGCTCTGTGGAGGGACCTTCTTCTTCCTATCTTTGAATCATTCAAAGCTCTGATCCTATAACTTCCTGCACAGGTTCTTCAAGGGCTCACAGCTGCATGGCAGCCCTGCCTCTCTCTTCACCACTTCGTCCCTGCCCTACACTCTTATTCTTTAACTACACAACTCCGTGTCTTATTGCACCACCATCACACCTCCTGACCTTTCAACCTCATGTTGCTTCTACCTGGAATTTTCTTTTCCCTTTCCATCTGGAGAGCCTTCTGCTCACTCCAGAAGCTGGGACCAAGCCCCAAGCTCTCACAACAGCCTGCGTGGCTCTTTTTGGTGGCCTTTCCAGAACAGTGTGAGAAGAGCTCCTTTGCCAGTTTGTCCTGCTCAACAGACTTGACTTCCTGAGAACAGAGAACGGGTCATCTACTGCCCTCTACATTTTAAATGCCCAACAAAGGGCATCCAAGTGTGTACAATTAGGTGCAATTATTTGCTCCAGCCATTTTCCAGGTCCTGTGGAAAATACCAAGACTGAGATAATAGGACTCTGCCTCTTCTGGGTTTTCAGGTCAGTGAAGGCGGCAAGCTATGAATATAAATGATAGTGCTATTAAAATAGAAACTGTGCGCTACAAGAAACCAAATGAAGACCATCAGAGTTCAAAGGCAAGACAGACCTTCTCTCCTAGCTGGGGATTCGGGGCAAGTTTCACAGAAGGAATGGCATTTGAAATGAAGAGGATTTTGATAAGCAAAGCCCGGACTTGAGAGGAAGAAGGAGCTAAGAAGCGAGGGTGGTGTTGGGAATTCCCGGAAGCTTGAGCAAAGCCAAGATGGTGAAGACATTATAGAGGAGGGAAGTGGTCTGATTGGCCTCAGCCTGAGAGTGGTTCTCAAACTTTTTAATTAGCAAATACCAAGTACAGTCTAACTTTAGATCTGTGTCTTTAAAGGCACAAACTGGAATTTCTCTGGTTGAGGCCAGAGTGAGAACCCAGACCCCCAGCCACTCAGCATCCTGCTAGCCCACGGGATCCATAGAATAGTCTGAAAGCCAGTAGCACAGATCACAGTTGGAATGGGAAGATGAGATGCAGAAAAGCCAAACTCAAGATGTCTGCAACAGAGAAGATGAGAGCGTAAGGCCTCACCTAAGACAGTAGGAATAGAGGGGGTGGGTACAAGATGTGAGCCAAACTTGGTAAGTGAGCCAATCAAAGCTTCATGGGGGCGTTATGTTGGTACGTAAACAAATTTTTTGCCGATTGCTTGAGATTGTGCTGGTTGTTTGAGTTCCGGTTAACGGAAATTCTACTGTAATTTTACTTAATTATTTGTACCCCATTTTCAAGAACCAACAAAGTAGGTGATAAAAAAAACCCCTAAAATACAGTAAAAATAACCAATTCAAAGTAGGCAAGAAAGACAAAGGCAAATGAGTATAAGGAAAAAAAAAATGGATGCAGTGTAAAGTTACCCCAAAATGCACACCACAAAGCTGCATATACTTGGAGGTGGGCCAAGATTAGGCACTAAGCTTTCTGGCTTTTATGTAAAAGGGGAAACTTGATCAGCTAGACAAGCTTCAAGATAAAAGCAAAGCAACTGTTCGAGAGAAGCACACCATTCCTAATGCTAACAGACAAATTCCTCCCAAGGGTCCTCATAAAGGGGATAGAGTAATAGAATGAACATCTTTACAGTAGTCACAGCAATGAGTTCTGTGGGATTGTTTCTCATTGTTTCCCCAACACAGAAGGATAGCATCTCAACCAAGCACATTTCTGGGAAGACAGAACTATAATGGGATCAACAGGCTACCTTTCAGAAAAATATCTGCATAAAACTAAACAAAAACCTTCCAGGTGTAGATTTTAGAATAAAGTAATGGTTTAAACCTGGACTGTACACGGGCATCACTGGGAAATTTTTAAATGAGCCCCACCCTGACCTTCTTGCATCCAGATCTCCTGGGGGTGGTGCCTCAACTTCTTCAATGCTACCCAGTCTGGTTCCTTATTTTACCATGTCTAGATGCTCTGGGCTAATTATATCAGAATCTCTGGGAGAGAATCAGGCATCAGTAGTTTTGGGGTGGTGGTGTAGGGGGTCCCTGTTAAGGCCAATGTCCCAGCAAGTTTAAGAACCACTACTCTAAGGAATAACTGACTGATACATCCTTCATGCACTGCTTCCTGAAAACCCTTCCTTTAGCTGAGCTTTGGGTAGGTGTTAAGCCACAACGAGACTGGCATTACGCTTCCATTACCAAATAAATACAGACCCAAATGCCTCACTCAACAGTGGAGCTGGGATAGGTTGGATTTTGTTTTATAAAAACTGAGACACCTGATTGGAGGCCATCCTGCCATTGTATGAAGGGGAGCTGAGGGAAATCCGAAAGCAGGACCAAATTTGTCTTTTGAATGAGTGCTTGGATCTAATTGAAGGACCAGAAAAAATGGCCAATCAAATTCCAGAGTTTTATTTCCAGACGGAACACAGCTAAAGGCAGACAGGTTAAGCCAACAGCCACTCAAGCCATTAAAACAACTTAATAAAACATCTAGTTTTAAACAATGCTACTTCCTGAGGATGTGTGAGGTAACTAAATGAAGTGACTTGTCACATGTTTACCTATAAACCAGTCGGCAGTCTAGAGACATCTACCAAAGGCTATTTTAGTTTTAGAATGGCTGCAAGGTCGGCCCTTCTGACTGCAATTATTAGCAGAACCAGGAAGGATAGAAAATCCCAATAGCAACCTCTTAGCAGATTGGATCTTGAAAAGAGACCCTGAGACAAGCTCCAGAAACAAGTTAGAGCAGGCCGATGACAGTAGCTCACAGCCTAAATTGAAAGAGTTGGTTCCTCCTTTGGCTTTCATGCATAAGACTTCGTATGGGGTAAAGATGTTTAATGCATCTGCCTAAAGTTTGGAGAATGTGAGCAAGGAGAGGAAATGTACCTTCCCTAATTGCAAAGCGAGGCCACGGACACAGATGTTCCATGTTTTGTAGCCACACAGACAGAAGATGAATGAAACCGGCATTCTGTAATACCTGAGCTACAACTGCCTCTTGCAACATAAAGGCACAGACACCTATCATACACCACTGGCTCAGGAGAAAGCCTTAAAAGAAACTAAATTGTTTTTAGGCTCTCCATGGAGTATACGTACTGTACATACTAAGTCCAGGTCTAGACATCGAGACTTTTCTTCTCTGCGACCGCTGATTAACTTTGCCTTTAACACAAGTCTTCTATTCCTGTATGTTATTTTCTAGCTTTTCTATAACAAGAGTAAATGGAGAATAGGGAGTGCACAAGAGATGGGTTCTGTACAAAATCATAAGGAAAATGTAGTGACCTAATATAATATAAAAAGGCAAAGTAAAGGACTGAAAAAAAGATCAAAGAGGAAGGAAGGAAGGAAGGAAAGCAGGAAGGAAGGAAGGAGGAAGGAAGGAAGGAAGGGATTTTACTAACAAAAAGTGGAATAGCCATATAGAAAAGCTAAGTGGAAATCTGGTAATAGAATTAAGTGCCACCCAAGATTTATGTGAGAAGTGATTTAAAGGTTGAGTTCACGTGTGGCCAGCTTTAAAAACTGGGTTTTCTGTTGTACAATGTGTACAAAGCCCAACAAGTTCTGGAAAAACAACTATCATCGTGAAGAGTATACCTAGTGTCTGGTTTGGACATCCTGTTGAACCTGCTCCAACATTAACCTGCCAAAGCGCTCCACACGTAAGTGGGACAGCTGGGGCCTGAGGATTTCAGGTTGCCTATTCAACTTCACGAACAAGCCAGTTCTGCAGTCACGGGCCTGCCTGCTATGAGGGTCAGAGACCTTCACTGGCTCTCCCCACGAAATAAATCCAGGAAAGCTAATCGTTAAAAATATATATATATATATCTGTGCTTTAATCATAGTTTTCCTGAGCAAACCACATAGATTTTAAGACACCATGGCCACAAGACTAGCCAACTTTTAATTTTTTGCCTATCTCAAATTCCTTCCACAATTGGTTTAGAAACACAAAAGAGAACAGGAGAGCCTCCACGATACCCTCCAAGGGACCTCAAAGGGTCTCCAGCAAACCCTGAGAGGAAGCTGTTGCAAAATCTGCTCCCAAGTCATCGACTCTTCGTGCTATTGTTCACGTTGATCCCAGGTAGAGTGGCTCCTGTCACAAAGATCGAAGCAACTCTTGACAACGGCCACACAGAAGTGCACTACAACTGTGTCAAGGTCACCCAAATATTTGCTAGAAATGCAAAATCTCAGGCTCTCTGTCACGCCTGCTGAATCAGAATCTGCATTGCAGGGAGATCCCTAGACGATTTATATGCACCAGAAGTAGCGCGGTGCTACCTCGGCCATCCGCACCGGAACTGGACTGCCCAGCACCCGCAGGTTCAGAGCGGGGTCGGGGGCGGAGGGCTCCGGGTCAGCACCTTTGCTCAAGAGCCCTGGGAGACACTGCCTTTGCAAAGACCCAGGCTCAATCTTGCTCCAGGAGGGTAAACTTCCAAAGGCGTGCGTTCCGGGCGAGGTGCCTGGCCCGCCACCGTCGGGCCACGCGGTCCTAGCCCCACAGCCCCGGCCCGGGCCAGCCTCTCACCTGCTCCCCCTGCGGGAGCTGCTTGAGAGGACTCCGCGCCCCGTGCCGAAACACAACCTGCACCATTTTCAATTCCAGCAGGCTCCGGTCGACGGGATGCTGGCCGTCCGCCCGCTGCAGCTCGGCCAGGGCTACCCGCCGCTGGTGGAACCAGTACGCCAGCGAGCTCAGCACGCCCGCGGGGGCCCACAGGCGCGCCCTGAAGACATCGGCGATCATGGTGGAAGCCCCCCGGCTGTCCTCCGGGGAGGGGGGAGGCTGCACGAGGCGACCTCCGCGGGTGCGGGGCTCAACGGCAGCCCCCACGTTCCCGGGAGCCGGCGGGCGCGCACATCCAGCCCCCAAACTGGGACCAGGGGACCCCGAAGGGAACGGCGGAGACTCCCCGCGAGTTTTAACCCGGGTCAGTGTCGGTCGCTCCAGCTGCTGACTGGGCCGGGGGTAGCTCAGTGCCTAATCTTTCGCCCTCTAGGGAACCTTAAACTTGTATTCCGAGTGTGGCCTCCAGCACTCTTGAAGGAATAGGAACCAGCCCAGAGTTCCTCGGCGGCGGTGACTCCACTAACACAGACGACGGGATTCCACTTTTCTTGAAGCAAACTCCCACCCGTGTCCTCACGCACCCCGGGACCTGCCCCAAGTGGCCCGCGCAGAGGAGCACGGGAAAACGAGTCCCGGGGTGACTCCGGTCCCGAGGCTTTGAGTTGTGAGAACTACAACTCCCACAAGGCTGAACGCGGCGGGGTTCTCGCCAGGAGGTACTACCCCGCCCCGGCAGTAGGCCTCGGCCCTCGGGCCCAGTCTGTACGAGTCTCCAGGACATGGTGGCTCAGGTCGTGCGAGGGAGTCCGCGAGCGTGCCAGGCCGGATAGTGTAAGGAGCGTCAGGACAGCGATAGAACTGGCTGGTGGAGGGCAGTACTTTGAGTCTGGGGAGTGTAGTCGACTTCCTTGAGGTCCTGGAAGCAGGAGTTGCTGAAGCTAAGACCCAAGACACCTACTTACAGAGTGATTACCATTTGTGAAGGGTAGCACTGGGTTTCTATATGTAAACATTTACTGTCTACCCCCGTCTCTGTTTAAAGAGGCTTACATTGTCGCAAACAAGTAGAACTTGGAGCTC
Source organism: Craseonycteris thonglongyai (assembly GCA_004027555.1). Classification (NCBI taxonomy): domain Eukaryota; kingdom Metazoa; phylum Chordata; class Mammalia; order Chiroptera; family Craseonycteridae; genus Craseonycteris; species Craseonycteris thonglongyai. The sequence goes on from PVKE010009480.1 coordinate 22,127, forward strand.
ACAGATGTGTTTACTTACATTCAGAATACTTCTTGTGGAAAAATTCAGGCCTTGTCTGCAAATGTCCCATTGACTTAGCCCTTAATTTACTAAGAATGCCAACCTAAACCACCTGCTGCTCTAGTTTTCTTGAATATACAGCTACCCCACACGTGCGTACTGCTTCTGCCAGAGAAATGTGGCCTAATTAGAGCGTCACACATTGGCTCATAGGTTAGAGTCCTCTTGATAGCAAGGAGTCAAGATAATTCTCCCTGTGTTTTTTAATGATGAAGATACCAGTTGCTTTTTTCCCCCCATTTTATGCTAAAGCTCTCTGAGTATACAATGCAAAGACGCTTGAGTGTGCCTCTCGGAGAGGGTGCTTCCAACTGCCACTAGAGGGCACTGGCTGCCGATTGTGGGCGAAGTGCCCTTCCTGGGGGGCCTGGAAGTCCCGTGTCTGGCTGTCAGATTCACAAACAGCTCCCGTGGCTGGCAATCTAGAGGATGGTTGAAGAGTGCCCCCCTGGTCAGCTGGGAGGAGTCCCTGCCCACCTCACTCTCCCCAGCACCCGCTCTCCTTCCTTCAGGGCAGCAGGCCCCCCAGAGGGAGGAGGCAGAAGGGTGTCACCTGCCTTCCAGAGCAACCACGGTGCCCAGGGCTGCCGGCCGCAGTGCTTGGAGTAGCGTAACCAGGGAGGGGTGGTGAGAGCTCCCAGTTCAGAACACAAGGGGAGAGAGAATGCGGAGATGCTGAGATTTATGAGGAAGAAAGAAAAGGAAATTAGAAACCAAGCGAGCAGAATATTCACAAGATAACCACACACCATGCATAATAATGAAGTTTCCATGACACCCTTCCGGCTCAGGGCGGTCTCCTTAATCATTGATGTAGAAACTGTCCTGCCCACTGCAAACAAGTGGGGGGGGGGGGCTTTGCAAATGTTTCCTCTTTGTAGCTCCTTTCACCGTCTCCCACAGGAAAGTCAAGTCATCTAGAAGACTTTCCTTGGGGTCTATAGATGGAGAGACAGGTTCCTCGCGCCTGCCATTTGCATAAGGTACCGGAGTGAGACAATGGCAGTTCTGGGGGCAGAATTTCTCCTCCTTCCCATATGGGTGGCTGCCGAGGTCCCTCAGACACCTCCAGAGGAGGGGATGGGGCTGAGGACTGTAGGCAAATATCAGGAGGTGAGTGGACTTTGAAATGGAGGCAGCCCTTCAGGCCACACTGGGCTCCTTTGGAAAATGATGCGACAGGGACCCCATCTCTGGTTGGCTCTTGTTGAGTGGATTTATGGCACTGGGGGCATGCCCCTCGTCTGGGTCCCTTCCCCTCCATACCTGGGCTTGTGGCTGACTCTCCCGGCCTTCAAGCCTTCCTTCCGGGTAGACTGTGCACACCTCTGCCAGAACCATCTTCCCGAAGCACCACTGAGACCATGTCCCTCCCCAGCTAGAGAACCTTCTTGGGCAAAAGGCACAAATACGTCACATCAGTCCTGTAGATACGCTTGGTCTGAGGACGTGATGCTTTAAACATGTTTTGAATTCATTTCCAACATTGAAAAAAGAAGGATTTTAGATAAAAATCTGAATGTCTAGCTTTTGGGGGGAAATGAGAATATTTGGCAACTCTAGGCCTGCAAGTCCACGTTGCCATCAACTAGAGCAGAGTAGTGTCACTGCCTTCAGACAGGGCCCTTGCCTCCCAGTTCACCTCAGCCCCCACTCTCCCGTCTACATACGCCCCCCGCTTCACTGGTGATAGTGACCTGCCTGGGTCCCCTGGTCTGAGTTTCTTATCCTCGAGCAAACCTGGCCCAGGACAGAGGGTCCCACATCAGCATTCCTGAGGGGGTTCCAGCTCCAGGGTCTTCATGCCCAGCGATGCTCTGTCCACACCCGCATTTAAAAACAAAAACAAAAATAGACTACAGGTGACACTGCTCCTTGGCCAGGCGGCACTGAGGATGGAAAGCTGGGATCGGTTATAAAGAGAGGTTTGTTTTTTGTCTGTGGCATCTTTCACTTGGCATCCTGTTTTCAGAGTTCATCCCTGTTGAGCATGTTCCGGTACATCGCCCCCTTTTCGGGCTGAATTATAGTCTGTGTATGGATATAGCCCACTGGTTAATTCCTCACCAGCTGATGGGCATTGGGCTGTGCCAAGTTCTTGTGTCTTTGTGTGCACGTATGTTTTCATTTCGCCCGTGTGAATACCCTGGATTGGGACCCTTGGATTCAATGGTGAGTTTTTGTTTCACTTTTTAAGAAATTCCCACACTTCTCCAAGGTAGTGGGACCATTTCACATTCATACCAGCCCTCTTTGGGGCTCCAGGTTCTCCACATCCTTGCCAACTTGTGGTGTAGTTTGTCTTTTTCATTATAAATGGTCTAGCGGGTGTGAAGTACTATCTCATTGTGATTTTAGTTGACATTTTCCCAGTGACTAGTGATGGTGGGTGTCTTTTCAGGCATTTGTTAGCGTCGCCTGTATCTTCTTTGGTGAGCTGTCTGGTGAAATCCTTGGCCCATTGTACAAAGTTAATGGTTTCTCTTTCTATCACTGAGTTGTAAGAGTTCTTCCTTACTTTTTACTAGACAATTTCTTGTTATTTTCATTCCTTATTACACTTAATAATTCTTTATATTAAATCTCTCCTCAAATTGCTGTGTGATGTCTCTTTTTATTGCAATCTGACTTATGCAGGGGGCTACTAACAGTTATCTTCTGATAAGCCAGCAGGAAATGCCAGGACAGAAATAAGAAAAAGCGAGAGCTTTGGAGCTAGACAGATATGCATTTGGTTCCCATTTTTGCCACTTAACAATTGTGTGGCCTTAGCAAGGCATATAAACTTTCTGAACTTGCTTGTCAATTAGGAAAATAATGCCTACCTCGCAGGATTTTCTTAAAGTTTAAAGACAATGCAGATAAATAGCTTATCACAGAGATTGGCACTTCATAGCAACTCAATAATTGGTAGTCAACCATGTGACAGCAGTTAAGTGGTGGAGAAGAGAGCCACACAGCAGGAGGTGAGTGGCAGGTGAGAGAAGCTTCATCTGTATTTACAGCCGCTCCCCATCGCTCACATGACCACCTGAGCTCTGCCTCCTGTCAGATCAGTGGTGGCATTAGATTCTCATAGGAGCACAAACCCTATCATGAACTGCGCATGCGAGGGACGTAGGTTACATGCTCCTTATGAGAGTCATTAATGCCTGATGCTCTGAGGTGGAGCTGAGGCGGTGATGCTAGCACTGGGGAGTGGCTGCAAATGCAGATGAACATTAGCAGAGAGGTTTGACTGCACTATGATGAGTTGTATAATTATTTCACTATAGACTGCAATGTAATAATAACAGAAATAAAGTGCACACTAAATGTAATGTACTTGAATCATCCCGAAACTGTCCCCCCACACTCCACCCTCCACCCTCCACCATCCCATGGAAAAATTGTCTTCCATGAAACCACCCTGGTGCCAACAAGGTTGGGGACCACTGCTGTCAGTGACAGTACTATTCAGTCAAACTATATTTGATGAAAATGTCCTTGGAGTTATGTAGTGAAAAGCATTCTTGAGTGGCACCTGAGTGCTGCTGTTGTTAAAGATGTCAAAGGCAGGGAGAGGCTGGGAGATGGCTCAGGAAGGTCCCCGGCCGCAGCTGCACTTTGGAAGCTCATTGGAACACGGAGTCTGGTCTTCAGCTCCGAGGGCCCATTTTATCAGTGTCCCCAGCAGTGTCCAGTGTTCAGAAGGCTGACTCACGTTAACTTAAACTCGCAGAGTTATTTTAGTCTTTCGGGAAACTGGAATAACTCACTCTTTCAGGAACTGGTCCATTACTCAGCCACTAACAGCGATGAAGCTTTAAAAAAAACAATTACATATTTTCACATTCAACTGACGATACATGAAGACACAGCCTGAAACTAAAATGATTGAGTTTGCATTGAAAAAGCACACATGACGACGTATGACGAGCACCACTAGTTATGACACTAATTGTTTAGACTACCGACAGGTTTGGGCATTTTCATAATGTCCACATTTCGTGGGTGAGATGTTTCGCTGCCTTAAAGTATGGAAACAGCATAATTGGAGCCATAAGCGGTCGCAGGTTGGCACGTAAAGTGGGTCTGAGTTCAATTGGGGCTGGGAGGCTGCCCCTGGGGACTGGGAGCAGCCTCTTCACTTGGGGGAGGGGGAGTGCTTGCGGATCCCTCCTCTCATCTGAGAGGGTCCTTGGAGGGATCACGTGGGTCAGGTAAGTAGCCTCTCTTGGTCCCTGGGGAAGCCGGCTCCAGACACGTTAGGTGTGCTCCTTGGCTCGATTACCAGCAGTGTGATCTGTGAGTACTACTGCAGCATGCAGGCACCTTCTCCTGCACTTGCACGTGAGCTGGGCGATTCCAGAAACCATGTGTGTGTGAAAGGCATGGATGGAGCTTGTGCTGAAGCATTTGCACCCTCAGGCCCAGCTGGGACGCAGAGGCCTGATTGTTTCTTGGCTGCCTGCCAGGGAACAAACAAGAAAACGTGGACTGGGTGGTGGGTGTGCCACGTGGTTTTATTCAGCACCATTTTGTGGTCACAAATAGAGGCCCTCGTGCAGGCCAGAAGAGGATGGAAGACACTGGATGTGCCATGTGCAGAGGTGGGGAGGTGAGCTGAGCCGTGGACTGAAGGAGGAGGGGCTTGGGTCTGGTGAAGGTGAGGTCGAGATTCGGGCATGGGGATGTCATGGCATTTGTCAGCTCTGCTCTCTGTTGTATGTCACGTCCCTTGTCCCAAAGGCATTTATTACACATTCAGACCAGTGTCGGTCACATTTGGGGAGTTAAGGAATAGGGTTCTGCACACACTGAAGGCACAGTGTGGGGGGTGAGCTATTTCTGCGAATGAAGTTACAAGATGACGAGAGGTAGAGCAGGGTAGAGGACAAAGCCCACCCGCCATCTGAGGGTCCATGCGGCAGGCGGTTAAAGCCAGGGCAGGATTGTGTTGCTGAGGGACCCTCGTGCCATCTCCACAGCTATCTCCCCTGTCAAGGTGTGATTGAGAGACAGAATGAGAAAGTGAGAGCGAGAGCGAGAGAGAGACGTGAATAGGGGGTAAGAAGTAGGAGGAAGCTGAAATAGTCTATTTTTTTTCTTTTCATTCAACTTCAATAAATAACTTAAGTATCTCAATAGCCCTATTTTCTCAATTATCTTGCAGTTTAATTCGAGAGCTTTGGCACAATTGTTATCGCCATAAGGATTTTTTTTTTTTTTTACTTAAAGAAAAGCTTTGTGTGTAAATGAAAGTCACATATGGAAGGCATCTGATTAAAAAAAAAAAGTCTGTTGTAGAACAATGTTCAAACATGAGTCAAGCACTCTCTCTTTCCCTTTCTTCACCAACTTCCCCCAGGACCACCTAAGGAGACTTGGAAATAACTCCCTGTATTTTGGGGACAATCAGCAGGCTATGTCACTAACCGTAAATGGGTCTTACACAAAAGAATTCTCTTCCCCTCGGCTTATGGAACACAGAGTGGGCAGGAGGGTGCAGGGTGGAGGAGGTGAGTCACCTACGTGTGTAGGGAGCATGACACAGCATGCAGGACAGCCGGCCCCAGGGCCTATTTGAACGTGGGCTTTAATGCACCTTAAGGGTAAGGGGACCAGGACGGTTAGCGCTAATGATTGGTCCCCATTTTAGTCATTGCAGCCAATTAGGGTGTACCTTTTAACGTCCCAAACTGAAGTATTTTACCTGAAAGAGAGGCACAGGCAAGTGTACCAGCTCCAGCCAGGGATGCTGTGTGGGGTGATGGGGGATGATGTTGAACACAGCATCGTGTGGCGATGTACAGTACAGCGCCCTCTCCTGGTCAGACTCCGGGAGCTTCTCTGTCCTTACTTGTTCTGACCTCTTTGGACACCTGCCTGTTGCCTTTGAAAGTCAGAGAAGGCCCATCTGATCCAGTGAGCTCTGTCACAGGGCTTTAAAAACTCTGTTTACCTTGGGACTTTATGAAGATGGAAGAATTGAGAATGACTGAGCTTACAGTTTGAAATTAGAACTTAATACACTGGACCATATGGCTAACTCTCCCATAAATGTGGATACGAACTCCAGAGGATATGGACTGGATAATGAACAGGTGCAAGTCCTTAGGTCTGGCTGCCAGAATCACCTGTGATTTTACTGAATTCGTAATTCTTTTATTCTAGTTCCGTAGACTGTCTTCTATGTGCCATGTCATTTTCCTCCTCAATAACAGGCTGTATTGAGATGAGTCTTCTACTGAGGTCTTTATTCTCCATCTTTATTATGTGACGGTTGCCTGGGGAAAAAAAAATCCAGCCATCAATGACTCCATTTTTCATATTACATGGCTGGATCCTTCTGGACAGCCCTTGGATACTAGTTCATTTTATGTGCAGTTTTTTTGTTTTTAATTTTTTTTTAAGATTTATTTTATTGTTTTTGACAGAGACAGACAGAGACAGAGGCAGAGAGAGACAGAGAGAAGGTGGAGGGCCCAGAGCAGTCTCCATAGTTGCACATCAATCAGCTTTTCAACATGGTTTCATTCCACAGAGGTGGGTGGGGTCCTCCCAGGGTGGGAACTGGGCTGGGGGACTTCTGCATGGGAGGCACGCCCTCTCAAGCCAGGGCCTCAACTGGGGGGCAAGAACCGAATTGGAGGCCTCCCGCATGGGAAGCACACCCCAGTTCAGCACACCCGGTCCGCACGGGCTGGGACCAGGATTCGATTCTTGGTCCCCGGGGCTGCAAAGCGAGTGCTTAACCCACTGAGCCATCCCGGCTTCCCCTGTGTGCTTTTTTAAAATCCCCACTCAGCTGTCACCTTTTCATGAGGCCTCCTCTGACTGTCCTATTGCATTAGTTAGCTATCGCTGTGTGACAAATGACCCCCCAACTCTGTAGCTTAAAAGCAACAAAAGACCTATATTACCCCTCACAGTTTCTGTGACTCAGGAATTGGGGAGTGCTGGGTGGTTCTGTTTTGGGGTCTCCTAAGAGGTTGCAGCCACATGCAACCCCCCGACGGTAGCAGCCAACTCCCTGGAAGCTTCCCTGGGGCTGGGAGATCGTTTCTAAGATGCCTTATTTAAGCAGCTGGTGGCAGGAGGCCTCAGCTTCTCCCCACACAGACCTCTTCCCGGGCTGCTTGAACGTGCCTCCTGACATAGCAGCTGGCTTTCCCTAGAACAAGCCAGCCAAGAGCTAGCAGAAGCCACACTGTCCTGCATGGTCTGGCCTCGGAAGCTGCACACCGTCACTTCTGCGGGATCCCCTTGGTCTCACAGGCTTGTCCTATGCAGTGTGGGAGGGAACACAAGGTGTGTTTCCAGGAGGTGGGACCCTGGGGGTCCATCTTGGAGACCACACCTTCACTCCGTGTTTTTGCAGAGTACTTGTCAGCTTCTCTCGCTTACCTGTCTCAGACATTTGTTTCTGGTCCCCACGCTAGGCTGTAAGCTCCTTGAAGGTGACCCTGACCTGTTTTGATGAGGCTCAGCTGTCTAGTGTCTAGCACGGGGTCCCGTGTACAGTAAGCACTCTGCTATGAACGACTGGACGCAAAGCTCTGTAAGACTCTGCCTGCCTCCCCTGATCACTATGCGGAAGTCACTTCTGGCTCCTCCATTGCCCGGAGCTGCCACTCGCCGGCTCTTTACTCCCCTCTGAGCAGGCGGTGGCCCATCTTTGTTTTCTGGCCCAGTCTATCCCGTGCCGCTGCTGGAGTGAATAACTTCCTGATTGAGCTCTGAGCTAAAACCAAATTCTCCGTCCCGGAACCCGCTTCCAGCATGACCATCACCGCCCGCACCCCCCACACACCCTGGAAGAGTTTGCCTTTGACCTTCTCCTGCCCGGGACACGTACAAGCGAGAGGGTCTTACCCGCCATGTCTTCTGAGTCCGTCAGGCCAGAGCAATGATGAGAAGCAGAAGGGGGAAGACAAAGAAGACTCCTGGGGGCGCCGTGAGAGAGTCAAGGGCACACAATGGCTCTGCTCCAGGGTCTAGGAGAGGAACTGTTAGCTTCTGGGTGGCAGTCCTATTGCCCCTTCCCGGGTGGCAGTGCCAGCCCCTGAGGTGGGACGGCCGTGTTGGTGCCCAAGGAGGTGGGAGCCCAGGCTGTGGGAGTTTAGGTAGAGGGGCCGGTGGCAGCTGTGAAGGGCAGGACCGAGCTGGTGAGGAGGGGGCCCCGCTTCTCCTGCAGTGCACCCCTCCACTGCACGCTAGGGCCCATCCTGACTTTTCCTCATGGGCTCTCACTTCAGCCGTTTCCCCACAGCCAGTCCCTGAGGCTGTGCAGAACTTCAACTGATCGGATGCGGCTCACCCACACTAGGGAGGCCATCTGCTTGACTCAGTCTACCAATCTGAATGTAAACCTCATGCAAAGACAGCCCCACAGGAACACCTAGAAGCACATTGGATCAAATACTTGGGCACCTCGCGGCCCAGTCACATGGAAACATCACCACCATGACTCGTAGGCAGACGTTGTAGGCACCGAGTGCTATGAGAATACATCAAGGACATCGATCACCCTGGGATGGAAAGTACAGGGTGGGCCTTGGAGGAAAGGGTTATGGAGGCTTCCTAAATGCTGGGGAAGGAACAGGCAGTAGGTCAGGATTTGAGGGTCCAGTTAAGGGCTGAAGCCATGAGAATGAATGAGCTCAGTCAGGGGAAAATGTGTAAGTGAAAAAAAGGGAAGGGAGCTGCAAAGAATAACTGCGCTTTATGGGCAGCCAACGGAGAGGACTCGCTAAAAGGAAAACGTGGAGGATGATCGAGTCCCTTCTCCTACGGTTGCTGTGAGGATAGAGTTGCCTGGACCAAACACTAGATGCAAGGGTTCGTTATCACTGAGTGTGGCGGCAGGCATTAGGTACTAATATAGGAGAGGAGGAGGGGAGGCCAGAGGAATCAAGAGACAAGTGTGTCCCCTACACCACTGGTGGCCACTTTGTGTCTCTGCCTTTATTTGTCTTTTCTGGGTCTCTACTAGACCACATGCGTGCTCACCCCATGCGACATCAGAGCCAGTGGCGCGTCTCACATTCTCATTTGATAAGGAAAACCCCCAGGAGACAAAAGCCTCATTCGATTACTCATTCATTCGTTTTGGGACCCATGTACTTTCCTTCAGCCACCCACGTCAGTGATCCCTGCTGTCCCCTGCACTCGGGGCCTGAGGTCCTTTGACTGGGGCTCTTGCACTTCTCCTCACAGCCTGAGTGGTGGAGGTCGCTGGTCTCCAGCTTTTCCTGCTCTTAGCCACCTGCCTGGGTCTGTCCCTGGTGGCGGTTGCAGCCTGCTCCTGGCTTCTGGGCCATCAGTGATGTCAAGAAAGTCAGGAAGCAAAGGCTGTTCGGGGAAAGGAACTGAGAACGGTACAGTGCGGGCACCCTGAGAGCAGAGGGCTGGTCTCCCCGCAAGTCTGCCCCTAGCTCGCCTGTGACCCAGCCGCCTCTCACCACCTCAGTTTCCTCTCCTGGGTTGTAAAGGGAGCGTGTTAGATGCAGTGCGTAGTGTGCAAACTTTTCACACCATGGGCTTCTTTTATTATCTCTCTCTGCCTGAAATTCATGTTTTGAAAGCTGTGCTCTTCTCTCCCCACCCCTCCCCAAACTCCTGCATTTTAAAGAATTAGTTGATCTTCCCATTTGTAATTAATCAGAGACTTTCACCAGCAAGAAGTGAGAGTGATATACCACAGAATTGACAAAAGCTTAACTAGAAGCAAACATAAACCAGACGGATTTTTATTGTTTGTTTGTTTTTAGAGCCTTTGTCATATTGTTCCTGGCCAGGGAATAATTTCCCCCGGACTTTATGAAATACTGAAAATAGTTCCAGCTCCCCCATTGTCCACTGAGTGTGTTAGGGTCTCCGGGCTGGAACAACTTGGCTGTATATAATCTCTGTTCTTTGTGATCGGCTCTACTCCAAAAACGCTGTAAATGTATAACATCCCTAATGTTGGTGAGTTGAAATGCCTGGAGGCTGGAGGTCCAACCAAGCTTCAAGGTTTCTGTTTGGTAATTGGCCACATTCTCCTTTCCAGGTATCATCCCAGATTTTTGTCGTGCTATCATCCCCTGTTGAAAGAGAGGGGAGTTTATTTATTTATTATTTTATTTTTATTGTTTATATTTTATTGTTAAATTTATTGGGGTGACATTGATTGGCAACAATTAGATCGTTTCCGGATGCACAAGTCCACATCACATCACCTATGCATCGCATTATGTGCTCACCACCCAGAATCAGCTCCCCAAGAGGGGAGTTTTTGTGGGTTAATATTTAACGAGCCTCACAGCTTGGCAGAGGTCAGGTGACCCCCCATGATCGGGTGGCTTAAGCTGGTGGCCACATGGGCTTCCCGGTGTGTCTGCCACATGTGTTTACCTAGATCCTTCCCAGAGAAGTTCTAAGGGCCGGTCACAATGTCGTCATTTTGTGTGGGGGGTATCCTTCCTCTGTATGGCACACACCACTTAAACATCTGCTGAACGAGGCACAGAAACAGACAGAACTAGGGGGTGGGGGAGGCTGGTAAGGGCGTCGGATTAAAGCTCTGACTTTGGGGGAGTCAGGAAGGGGCATCAAATGTATGGCGATGGAAAAGGAGCTGACTCTGGGTGGTGAGCACATAATACAATGCATAGACGATGTGACATAGAATTGTACACCTGGAACCTATGTAATTGTTACCAACCACTGTCACCCCAAGACGTCTAGCAGTTAAAAGTAAAGAAAGACAGAAGCTCCGACTCGGCTCGTTTTCCACGGCAGGCTGCGTTTCCAGCTCTCAGCACTGCGGGGGCGCTGGGGACAGCCACTGGGGATCTTGGAAACTGAGCTGAGGGCGTGGCTGCCGTGGCAGCTGGTGTCAGAGTGTGACTGGACGAGGCCCAGTCCTAGCTGTGCCCGTGGTGACAAGGAGAGGAGCGCCGAGGCCCCCACCCGCTTCCCCAGCCTGGCTGCTCCCGACTCACTGCTCAGCCCCCCACAGCGGCCTCCTGGGGGAGACATGAGAGGCCAGCTGAGCAAAGGGGTGAAGGAGGGGTGAGGAAGGTGGGCCGCCCCGGCTAGCTCAGGCACCGCACCCGTGACAGCCCACGCCGTCCACGCCCGAGCCTGGATAGGCACCCCTGCGCATAGGCACAGGGGTGACGGGCACACGGCGCTCCTAGGAACGCTCCCCCAGTCTCACCGGTACAGAGCCTGTGCCACTTCGTGAGCAGACTGCAGAGCGATAGGATCCACTGAACCACAAGGAAAAGCAACCCATCAGCACTCAACCCGGCCTTCCTCACCAGCCCCCTGCACCCAGCTGCGTGGGCTCCCACCAGCGAAGGGGACCCCAGAACTGAACAGTGGTAGCAGATGGGACGCTTCTAGACGTGGCGCAGAGTAGTTGGAAACACACACACATAGTGACCCATCAATGGCAAACAATTGCAAAATAGTGTTTACTGTGTCGCAAGGACCTTTGCATGTGGGAGAGGATGGAACATGTCCGACAATGTCACCCAGTGTGTTCAAAAGGACAAAGGCAGCAGATGGTTTCCTGAGGGCCTCCTGCTGAGGGTACCCTGCTTTCTGGAGATTCCTACTGGGGGTTACCCAGGGGCACCCCCGGGCCACCCCCAGGCCATCCTGATGGGGACCTGGGGGGTGTGGGGGAGTGGCCCAGTGTTGTCCCTTACCAGCATGGGTCGTCACGAAGTCCAGACCCCTTCAGGAGACAACCCCTCTTGCCTGGGTAAGAAGGGTGAGCGTGTGTACTGCTACCTGTCCACAGAGAAATGTCAGCTTGGGGGCACAAGGAAGGAAAAACAGGGCACAGGTGTCAACAGGCCACACAGCTTCTTAGGCGGCTGGTAGGCCAGTAGGATTTGGGGGCTGCCTCTGGGGTTCGGGTTACCACACATCCGGGTTCCTGCATCACTTGATTCAACCACCTGTTTGAAGGGAGTAACGAGAGGCAGCTGGGAGTCAAGGAACCACAAGGAGCGGCCGTTTGCACGGTATTTTGCAGTTTGTGAAGACTGCTTCAGCGTGTCCTCAGGGGAACCCCCCAACAGCCCTAGGGGTGGGAGAGGGGTCGCGATCCCTGCTCGGCAGACAAGGAAACCAACTCAGGTGAAGTGACTTGCTCCACGGAGCGGCTGGGCTCAGCCTGGTCATGCCACCCACGTGGTACCGCAGGCACCTCAGTGAACTCTAGCACCAGCTTCCTCCTCTATAGAATGCGAGGGGTCGCGTCAGCTGACTGGGAATAATCTTCTCGGCTCTAGTAGTCTCCAGCGCATCTGATGGAGCGTGCAGGCCCTTCTGGGCTTACGAGTCACGCTCCACGAAACCCCATTCCACACAAACGGCCGTCCCAGCCAAGGACCCCATCTCTGAAGGAAGCATTTGCACCCCCTTTCCTCCTTGCTGCTGGGGACACTTAGACACCCACTTACGAGCACTAGAGGCTCCTGACACTCTCCCTGTCTGTCATGTACACCTCTAAGGACACAGGAAGTCACAAGGCCTGCCACCATGGTGGTCCTGTGCAGAGCAGGGCGCCACCTGGTGGCCCCATGCGGAGGAGGGGGCGCCACGCCCATGCTGGGCTGCAACTGGCAGTGACAGCGGTTCATGTTAGAACACAGCGTGGCCTTCTGTTGGAATCGGACCTTAGAGGCTGCCTGAGTTCTGTAGTCTAAGGTCCGATAGTTCCATTATGAGTCGCGCCTCCCTCTCCTGTCCGCAGGTCTCTCTGAAGCAAGCACCTTACGGTTCCACCAGCGTGGTTTAGGGACACAACCTATGTGTGGGCTGCACATGGTCCTACCTGGTCCCCAACCATCCTTCTTAACCCTTCGGGGTTTTGTCTCCCAGAGCCCCTGATCCAGAGGCCAGCAGACAGACTTGCTCAATGAATTCTCTCCGACGGCTGCGGTTTCTTTTAAGCAACCATTTCTCCTCATTGTCAAGTGCCTGTGTCTCCCACAGTCTTCACAGACTGAGCAGCATTTCAGGTCCTATGGCAGACCCAGAGTGGCAGCAGAGCGACCGAAGCCTCCACTGTTTTGACACTGCCGCCTGCCAGTCCCCAGCCTGGCTCCCCCGTTAGACACAATATGGGCGGGGAGAGACTTGGGGCACTCTTGGCCTCCTCGGTGGCACTTCTCTTATCAAGGGCTGACCTCACCTACCACAGAACAAGGGCAAGGAAGTGGGTGAGGCTTGAAAGTTCAGAGTGTCCTGGGTCCGGATGGCTGTTCTTAGTGTTTAAGTATCCAGAGAACTATTCCCCCCTGACATTTATAAACTCGGCTAGCCGATACACGGAATTCCAGTATTTGTTTTGCTGACTCTGTGTTTGCTTTCTAAGAGCACACAAATAACAAGAGAAACAGACATTTATAAATAACTCGGGTTCGAGGCAGACAGATAAGTGCCAGACGAGATACAAGACATACACAAAGGCAGTGTCCCAAGAGGAAAGAGGCTAGCTCAGACAGAGGTTCTCAGGGGACAGGAAATCAGAACCGGGCCCTGGGGAGGCACTGGAGGCTCTGAGCGCAGGTAAGGGAGGCTGAAGAGGGGCCGGGGGAGTGCGAGGCAGCCTGAAAGCGGGGCAGAAGCCTGGGAGGGCGGTGTGGGTGCGCAGAAAGCCGGGAAGCGAGGCTGTCGTGCGGCTGTGGAGGAATTTGGACGCCAGACATTGGAGTTGAACTTGATTCTAGGAGGACCCACTGAAGGAGTGGCAGGAAGGAAGGAGTGCGGGGGTCCCAGGCTTGTGTCTCAGGAAGCTCACTACAGCGCAGGGTGGAGGGTGGGTGCACTGGGGTGACGGGAGGTGGGCACCTAGGGAGGGCTGAGCGGAAGCCTAGGCACGGGGTGTGGGCACCTACACTTAGACAGGCAGGCATGATGGAGGGGAGAACTCACGGGGCACCCTGGCGTGCTTCAGAGCAGTTTGTGCGGTGCAGACACGAGTCTCTTTCGAGCTGGTTTTGTGTGTGCACGGCTCCTGGTTTTCCAGGGGCTCTTCCATGACATAGTCCTCTGCTCAGGAAGTCACACAGGGCTGGGGGGAGGCCGGGACCGCTCAGCAGAGTGAGTGCTGGCCCTGCAACCATGAGGACCAGGGATTGAATCCTAGCCCCGGCCTGTGCAAACCCATGTGCTGAACTGAGGTGAAGCTGGTAACGGCCAGGATGGCGGTGAAGGTTCTGGGATCCCATGTGGGCGGCCCCCATTTGATTCCTGCCCTGTGCGGCCCCACATCCACCTGTGTGAAATGAAACCATGTCACCGCTAGTGACGTACAACCATGGAGACTGCTCCGCGCCCTTCCCCCTTCTCTCTGTCTCTCACCTTCTCTCAAACAAAAAAAATAAATATCAAAAAACAAGCAAACAGAAAACATCAGTTTTCCCATATGGACCTTCAAAGCTGCCCTTGACCTGGCTCCTTCATGATGTGTTCTCCTCTGTCTTCTGCAGATGCGAACACTGGAAACACTGGGCCAGGACAATCTGCCTGAGGGATCTGGCCCTGCCTGGGTTCCAGGCTCCGAGGTCACCTGACGTCCCCAGTGGACACGTGCCCCCTCTCCCCACCAGGCTTAGAGGCTCAGCTCCGCCCAGCTCCCTGGGTTCTGTGCTGACATGCAGTAGGAAGACCTGCCCCAGGCACGATTCAGTTCCAGGTCTGGCTCTGTCCCTTCCTGCTGAGAATCTTGGGGCCTTGCACTGTTCCTCTCTTCCCTGAGCTATGACAGAGAGCATTTGAACAGCTCATCCATGCCCACAGGAGGGACAGATAGAGGTGGGGCACAGGGGCCGTGCTGAGCCACACACCTCACCCTGCCCCCCCAATCAGATCAGGGCCGCTCTGTTCGGCCTGTTCTGAACACGAGCTGACAGGAGATGGAATTTGAAGATTTGCACGCGACAAACGGGCTTTAAGCACATTGACCTAGACTTGACCAGCCCCTTTTGGATGTAAAAATGGAGTGCGGGGTTGGAAAGATTTGCTCTTTCTATTTGCTTCCTGGTCAGGTGCCGGCAGGGACACACGGGTAGGGGCTTTAGTGTGACGGAGTAGGAACCCTGTCCCCAGGCCTTGGAATTTCCACTCAGTCTGTTTCTGGGTACAGCAGTTGTTCAGGCCGACTTATTTTGAGCAGCTCCATAATCCTTGAGTCAGAAGATGGTGCCTCTGTGAATCTATATTGGGCAAGAGGTGAGGAAGCCACAGGGTGGGGAGGGGGATGTGGCGGTATCAGGGGTGGGGGATGGGATAGAAGGCCTGGAAAGCCTTCTTGGTGGGGGGAGTCTGAGACAGAAAGCGATTTCATTGCTGCCACTGTGTGTCCAGTCTCCCCTTGCAAAGGCCCTGTGAGAGGTATTCGTTTTCAGAAGTCAAACTATTTCCCCGAAGCACCTGCTAGCAACAATGTCTTTTTCAGGGTTTATTCTTAGCCAATATTAGCTGCCACTCAACCCTGTTCCACCCTCTGAAAAGTTCCAAAAGAGCTCTGGGTTAAAGTGGGACCCGGCCTCAGGCCTCAGAGTTTAGGAGGGAAATACCTAGAATTGCCCTATTTCCTTCTCTCATCCATGGGTCCCCAGGAACAAAGCAGAGGAGAAGTTCAGTCACTTCCAAAGAAACTCGAGGTCTGTCTAGATATAAGCCTGACTTGAATCATCGCAAGAGAGAATCAAAAGCAGGTAGAACTCAAAGACTCAGAGCTCTTTGAGTGACAGGAAAGCTGAAGGCTCTTGAGAAAGAACTTGGAGCTATTGCCACAAGTATGTCTTCTTGCTAGCCTTCCCCAGGGGGCCTTTCTACAGCCATTCCCCAGGTAGCTGCACACTGGGAGAGATACCCAGACCTCAGAGATTACTGAACACGGACTCTGCGGACCCAGAATACCACTCCAACGCACCCGTCAGGGTGAAGGATTTGGGAGAGGAATGTCAAGTCATAGAGACCCCTTTTAAAGTCAAGGGCATAAGGGTAGGTGGCTTTCCCCCGCCCCCCCCCCCCCAGACTTTCTGCCTGACCAAGATAGTAAGAAGGAAATACGTGGAACTTGAACTAAGTCCATATCATAGTAGTCTCGGTATATCTGCAAACACATCCTATACTTTCTTCCCAAGATCCTGAGTGTGTATTGAGAAGAAAGGTACTAAAAAACTAACAATCATCATGTTTCTCTGTAGAGTGTGGGTTATCACAATAGGAAGAAGGTGGAATCCTGGGAGCTATGCTACTCAATGGACTAAAGTGATGCCCTGTTTATGGTGAATCTCAGAGGGCAGAACCACCATCAAAATCTTCAAAGGGGCAAGAAGGCTGGTCCCCATTATATCCCCACCTACTTTATTTGCTGGGTAATGTCGAAGACCGGCAAGTCTGGGAACATGGTGGTAGAAGGTCATAAATCAAATCAGGTGAAGATCACATTGGAAGCTCCTGTTTCAAACATGGTCTTTTTAACAGAGTAAATCACATACCCTGGCACCTAGAATGTACCTGTTCATCTGGAAAGTGATTTTCTTTCTATAACAATAAGAAAAGAACACCATAATTGAAAAAAAAACACAGTTTTCTCCATCTTGCTGCAGAATTATATCAGTTCTCCAGAGCCACGCCATTTTTTACTCAAAAAGGCATGCATTTCTCAACATTATGGAAAAGAAAGTGCCCTTGAACCCTCTTGGGGGACACAGTTAAGGGGTGGATGAGTGGGGTTCCATGTGATAAATACACTACAACATTTTTATCTCCCTACATCTTTGGATTCTTTCCTCTATATTATACCAAAGAATTTTTGTTATTGCTGATGAGAAATCTACTGTAGTTCCTTTGTGGTTATTAATATATCTCTTCCATAACATGTAAGATTTTTCATTATTTTTTATGTTTTGTAGTTTGTCTATAATGTGGAGCTTGGAGATTCTTGTCTTTCTTCCGTTCTAAAAATATCTCCATCATTCTATCTTCAATTATTTTGTCTTTCTCATTTCCTTTACTATCTCAGTAAACTCTTATTAGATTATCATGGGGCACATCTGTCTTTTAATTCCCTTTCAGATTTTCTATTTTTTTTAACTCAGTATACTGAAATGCTAGGAAATCCCATCTATTTCCCAATTCACTGTTTCTTCCTCAGTTTTGTCCAATCTATAATTTAGACTATTTTTTTTTATTTTAATGCTATATTGTTTCATTTTTAAGATATAGATTTCCGGGGTTCTTTTTTATTTGTTTTGTATTTACATGTTCTTGTTTCCTAAATCCCGGGGGTTTTTTTGTTTTTGTTTTTTTTGTTTTTTGTGAATGCTACTTTACCCTTTATTTCTTTGAGGATTTCAAATGTGTATATCTCAAAGTCTTTTTCCAATGACCCTGTTATTTCTATTTCTCTGGTGTGACTCTTCCAATTTGCTGGATATGATGACTATAGCATGGTGCTGGCTTCAAATTCTTTATCAAGGGGAAGCCGGGATGGCTCAGCTGGGTAAGAACTCGCTTTGCAGCCCTGGGGACCAAGGATCGAATCCCGGCCCCAGCCAGTATGGATCCATATGCTGAACTGGGGTGTGTTTCCCATGTGGGAGGCCCCCAGTTCAGTTCCCACTCTGCACAGCCCCCGCCCACCTGTGTGGAATGAAACCATGTCACAGAATGATGATGTGCAACTATGGAGGGCTCTGGGCCCTCCCCCTTCTCTCTGTCTCTCTCTGTCTCTCTCTCTGTCTCTGTCAAAAACAATAAAATAAATCTTTAAAAAAAATTCTTTATCAAGAATTGTGAGCTTGTCTCCGATGACATTTTTAACAACTTTATTGAGCTATAACCCATCCACCATACAGTTCACTCATTCAGAGCACATAATTCAGTGGCTTTTAGAACAGACACATGGGTGAACATCCATCACCACAATCAATTTTTCATGGCCCATTTTACGATATTTTGCCCCATCTTCATTCCTGAACTGTGGTGTCTTCCCTGTGGAGCAGTTTTGCCATCTCAGTGCACAGCACCAAAGCCGGTTTTTTATTGGAGACTTGGCTTAAGACTCAAGCTCTGAGAACACACAACAGCATCAAGCCCTGAATTCATCGTAAAGGTTTGTGTCTTGATATCACGCACTTGACTTTTCCTCCTTAGTCACTGGTGGGCACCTTGTCTTTGCGGGCAATTCCAGGAGGGAGCATAGCGTTATTCCAGCTTCCTATTTTAGGTATCAGCTTGCGCAGGGATTCTGGTTCGGGCTCCTGGCCAATAAATGGAGCTCCCAGCAAGAGCATTGGCCTCTCTCCTGGCTTGGGCATTGACACTGTGGCCTTGATGTTTATGTATTTCCTCCCCCACCAGATCACGCGGCTCCAGCCCTCGCCTGTGACTCTGGGTTCTCTCTCTAGTTTTCTCCTTAGAGTGACCATTTTATTTCTGGTCCATGAAGACTTCTTTTTCTAATGTGGACGGATTTTTAAATATTCTATTTATCATGTCTGGCGTGGAATGAAAGGGCGAGGTTCAGCCTGTGTTCTTGTACCTCATTGCCATAAAATTGGAAGATGACTGTTCGCACAACCTTCCCACAGTCTGCTCGGGGGTTCAGAGTGCTCCCGCTGGGGTACCCCCATGCCTGGGGCTGGCATCCCTACCGAAAAGGTTCCCTGGAAGAGGAATATGTTTGCAATTTCTGATGTAAGACACTCCCCCTGCGCCCCTGCCCCCCAACACACACACCCCATAGAACTAAAGGACCAATCTTGTCTCCCCAATACACTCATAGGCCAGAACTAGTCCTGTCCTTAACCAACTACATAGTAAGAGAACGTGTGTTCAGGGGCGATGTCACCACATGCTGCTATCTGTCTGCATCCACAAATACCCACCTCTCTGAGCAGCTAAGGAAGGAACAGAGAGACTCTCATTGAAGTTGCGCCTTACTGGAGAGGAACACGCAGTTGTAGCCGGTTCTCTCAACTAGCTCTCAGGCTAGTGAAGATCACTTTGTGGTCTCAGCTTCTAAAATGGGCATTGACTCAGTAACAACAGCAGTTGGTTGTGGCCAATTGGTTTCCTTCTCATTCATGCAACAAATATTTCAGACAGTCTGACCTGTGGAGAGAGCTGGGTTTTGGTCCCAGCTCCGCCACTAACTAACTCACTGGGTGACTTTGGGCAACTCATACAAGATGGAAACTCCAGGAGTGAAGATTCCAACTAAAATACGTTTCTAACAGAGCTGTCTGAACAGAGCTATCTAACAGATCGTCTTGGGAAATAGCAGCCTAATGGCTAACATGGACTAAGTAGTCACTTGATACTAGGCATTGTTTGCTTAATGTACTCTGCACAACACTCCTGTGAGTCAGCTACTGTGAGGCCGTATCATAGACGAGCATCAAGAGTCCAGAGGGGTTATGTTAGTAGCTCTGATCCCGAGTCTGTGAAACCAGCCAACTAACCCTAACCACTCTGCTGCTTGGCCAGAGGAAGCGGTCGGAGAAAGCTGGGAGGCCCCTGGCAGGCAGTAGAGACATGGTCACAGCAGCGACTGGGAGGTGGGCTGGATGAGCGCTCAGCACTGAGGTTCTAGAACCCTCCGTTCTCCAGGGCTCAGCTTCCTGGAAAATAAGAATTGACTTTGAAGGCTAGGAGCCCCTCCTCGTTCTAAAACTGTGACTCAAGCGCTAGAGACAGAGGGCGACAGAGAAGAAAAGCCAGATGTCCCAGGCTTAGTTGGGAAGAAGGTCGGATGAAACCAGGTGCCTCTGACCCGGGCTCTGCTGGGTGGGAGGAAAGTGCTGGAAGGAATAAGCAGGAGGGCTTGGAATGGTGGGCTCTAAGTGGGTGTCAGGAAAAGAAAGCAGAAAGGGTGTGGGTTTAAGAGGCCAGAGGTGTTTGCGGTTTGCAAGCTGACCTGCCACCTGGGCCGCTCTGTTTGCCCCGTGACAGCTCCCAACCCCAGCTCTCAGAGGACGCCTTCCATACCCTCTGACCAGCTGAAGTGTCCTGGCTGTCCCAAATTCAACGCCTCCACACTCACGTCCCTGCCTGAGTCTGACATGGGAGGCCGAGGGCAAGGCCACCATTGCTGGCTGCCACCCACTCCCAGGAAGCCCTCCGGGGTCAGGACTGCTATACACGTTAAGGTGGGAACCCGACACGTGCATGTGTGCGCGCTAACCTTCTGTTTCCCCCACATCTTAGAACTCCTTTAAGGGTGGGAGAGAGAGAAATAGGTTAGTGACCGTGAAGTCCTTGATTAACGGCAGATGGGAGAATGATTTCTTTAACTCCCTTTCCCACTAAAAATTCGGTCAAAAGTGGGGAGCAGCCCTGGTTTGTCAGTGGTTGGGGGATGGGCTCATTCTCCCATGGCCAGTGGTTTGCCTTGTGTTGCATTGATCAACCCTCACTTCTAGATGCACGTGTGTTGGCCTAGGTGCTGAGCAGAGTTCTACCCACCGTGTTGGTAGGAATCCCTGGAGAGAGGTCAGCTGCACCTCGGATAAGCTGGTCCACAGGCAGGTAAGGCAGGTAAGGCTGAGAGTGCCGTAGTGACGCACAGAAGGCCTAGGAGCCCCCTCCCCCTCTGCTGCATAGTAGTCATTGTCTTACCTCAGCTTCCCCCTGGGAATCCCCAGGTCCTGACACAATGGGGGGCACAGAGCAGGTCCACACTGTGCTTTTGTTGAATGAATGAATGAATGTCCTTGAGTGAATGAATAAAGGGTCACAGATCGAAACCCCTCGTCATCCCTGACGCCACCCAGTATGTAACCAGTCACCACGTCCCAAAGGGTGAGGCTCGGTCTGTGTCCTCTCACCTCACCCCAAGTGCAGACAGGAGTCTCACGGGGGACCATGGCCCACTGACCAGTGCTGCCTCTAAAGTCAACCTCAAGTTCAGCGCTGATCACCCGGGAGGCCGAAAGAACTCCAGAGCTCCTATTGTCTACAGACTGAAAGGCCGACTTTCTAGAATCTTCTGAATATGTACTTCCTATGTGCCTTGACCTCCCCTCTCCCTCAGGGTTCCCCTCCAGGTAATTCCCAGCTTCTGGGACCCCCCCATGGGGTTCTGCATTGGAATCTGTGCTATTTCCTGTCACTAGAAAGTCTTCCCCTCTCTGCCTAATGAACTAGTATTATTCATCTCCCTCAGTCCATAGCAGCGGCCTAGGGTACTTTATGAAGGTTTTCCTGAGCTTCCCCCTCTCTGGTCCTCTCTGGTCAGACAGCCTTCAGTGCTCTCTCTCTCTCTCTCTCTCTCTCTCTCTCTCTCACTACACTGGCCGCTCCCCTCAGGATGTGACATCCTTCTCCTGTCCTCCATCTGAACACCTGAGCACCGGCTTCAGTCTCCCAAACAGGGCCCGGGCCGTGGCCTTGACTGGACGTGAAGCCAGGTGCTCACACTCACCACACTGGGCATGTGCAAGGGCTTGGGGGTGTGGGTCGTGTCGCCCACCCTCCCTCCAGTGCTCGGCCATTTCCAGGGGCGCAGCTGACAGACCATCTGCTGCCGCACAGTGGGCGGCCCAGACCCCGGGCTGGGGGCCTCCTACTAATCTTATGCCATTTAAGGGTGACAGTCAGAGCCCAGAGAAGAATGTTCCCAGGCATGAGCCCTGCGGAAGTGAGGAAGGCAGCTCCTGGCAGCCACCCCAGGGGAGCACCAAATTTAGCCCAAAGGTTGACTATAAATACATTTAAAATTTTTTAATTATTACAAGAAAAAAAACCATGTGGTAACATTAAAACCATTGAGAAGAAAGAGAATTAAAGCATTCCCACAGACCACCCTCAAACTGAAGCAACTGCTTTCAACTTGGTTCCTTTCGGGTCTCTGCTCCTGTACATACTCATTGCAGTCATGGTGTACATTCAGTTCTGTATCTTGCCTTTTAAGAATATATGATCAGCACTTAGGAGGAGCAGAGTGTAGAATGAGACAGGGGTGTCTGAAGCCCCGTTCCGCCACCTACTTGCTGTGCAGTTACTGAATCTTTCTGCTTCCTTTTCTGTAAAGTGGGGCCAAATGACCTCATAGGATTATGTAAGGACACAATAATAATCCATAAAGTCCCTCAATAAAGTGCCTGGAAAGCAGTGTGCAATTAACAATGGCAAGCTTGGGGAGGCTGGGATAGCTCAGCAGGTTGAGTGCGTGCCTTGCAACTGTGAGGTCTGGGGATTGAATCCTGCCCCGGCCAGTGCAAACCCGTATACTGAACTGCAGTGCAATGAAGATTTCACTTCCCATGTGGGGGGCCCCCAGTTCTGTTCTGGCCCCACGTGGCCCCACATCCACCTGTGTGGAATGGAACCATGTCAGCTAATGATGTACAACTATGGAGACTGTTCTGGGCCCTCCCCCTTCTCTCTCTCTCTGTCTCTGTATATCTCTCTCTCTCTGTCAAAAACAATAAAAATAAATCTTTAAAAAAAAATCTCAGGGGAAAGCCGGGACGGCTCAGCAGGTTGAGCGCTCGCTTTGAGGCCATGAGGACCGAGGATCGAATCCCGGCTCCGGCC
>PVKE010009481.1:0-44738 GCA_004027555.1 Craseonycteris thonglongyai
CAAGTCTTTTTTTAAGCCAAAGAAAGTCATTAATATTAACAGATAATGGCAGAAAACTTTAGAAACTCCAAGTACAGAAATGCTGTTCATGTATCCCAAAAGCATAGCCATTATGGTTGAAAAACCACACAATATTCTTCCTCACATCTGCTTTGTTAATGAGCCAAGAACGAGGGTCTATTAAGTATCCTAGACAACTGAATTAGAAGTAGGAATGTCTAGTGAATGCTGTTCATCCCACAAACTGAGATTAAGCAGGTTTGGAAAGGATACTATTCTTAAATTATCTCTGTAGTTGTACCTTCATGAAAACAGAATTATCACTTGGCTTTCCTTCCCTTATCCATTAAAAAAAAAATGGAAAGAAAATTTGCCAATTACTAAAGAGCCTAGTTTTAGGTATTATAAGAGAAAATGTTTTATTAGATTAACAAAATATTTAATTCACCTTTCTGGTAGACCCTCAAGTATTTTAAGACTATGGAAACTAATGTGAAAAAAGAAGGTTGTGATATAAAGCAACATAGTATTCAACTAAAATCTAACAGCTTATGACAATTTGGCAAGAATTCTACTCTGAGCTAGGGGTTTTCCATATGTAATAGAGAACTCTTCCATCAAATGTTCCCTTTACAGGGCCTCAGGCATCTTTGTATACTATCAGGCAAAACTTATAGAATCAAACAAAAATGTTTCCAGTGGAAAATATAAATTAACGTAAATTAATTCTAAAATACCAACTTACTACATAAGATTCTCCAAAACAGGAAAAGAAAGTAGTATCTAGAAATAATTTTATTTTAATCCGTAAATTACTTTAATTTCTTAAATTTCTTTAAACTAATAAATTTATTAGTTTGGAATTTGGTTTAAAGATTTAAAGAGTATTTATATCAGGGAAAGTCATCCTGTTAACTGAATTATATTTGAGGGTTGTCTATGTATGTTCTTTTTTTCCTTTAAAGTCTTTGTTTAGAAGAAACAAAAGCCTTCCTTTTTAGTTTTCCCTCAGGGTGTTCCATCACTGTCAAAAATTAAATTCTAAAACAAAAATCAAAATAATCTTGCACATTTATATAAGTCCCATTGCCAGTTAAAAGCAGTAAATACTAGGGAAAAAGATGTAATGGCCACTCCAAAGCAGCATAAGCAAAACTTTAAGTGACAACTAAGTAGAGAAACCTATTCCATGTTCAAAATTAATGTCCTCCAGCAACAGAGGAGCAGTTTGACATTATTTTTCCAAGACAAATGACTGCAAGTGAGAAAACTTATATAAGAATAAAAACATTTCCCAAAGTCATTAAAGATTGTGTACTTAAATATTCAACTGAAAACCTAATGGCATTTTTTAGTATTTTGAACCCCCTTTTATCTACCTCATTTAAATCTAGCTTCCATACATGAAATTTTTGTTCCTTTGGAACTTGTTCTCAAATGACTTTTCTTTTTTTTTTAAGATTTGTTTTTGTTGTTTGTTTGTTTTTTTGACAGAGAGACAGACAGACAGAGAGAGACAGAGAGAAAGGGGAGGGCCCAGAGCAGTCTCCATAGTTGACAGCTTTAGTTTTACATATAGTTTCACTTCACAGGTGGGCGTGGGGCTGCATAGGGCAGAAACTGGGCCAGGAGCCTCCCACATAGGCCCCGGCAAGAACTGAACTGGACACACTCCAGTTCAGCATATGGGTCTGCCTGGACCGGAGCTGAGATTCGATCTTCAGTCTCTGAGGCTGCAGTGAGCACTTAACCCACTGAGCCATCCCAGCTTCCCCTCAAATTACTTTTCTTGATTTTTATTATCAATACTAAAAAATGCAGAGCATTCAAACACAAAGTATAACTAAGACAGAAACATAATCTTCACTTTTGCAACACTGTATAAGACAACTACCAAACATGTCAAATCTATTTACATATTAATTTACAGTAACCGTTTTTCTTCCATTGGTAGGTAGGTACAGTTCTGTCGGCCCTAAATAGTAATCTGATTTTACCTAAAAATATAGACTAGGGAAAGCTGGGATGGCTCAGCGGGTTAAGCGCTCGCTTTGAAGCCCCGGGTACAGAGGATCGAATCCCCGGGTACAGAGGATCGAATCCCGGCCCTGGCCCATGCGGACCCACATGCTGAACTGGGGTGTGCCCCCAGTTCAGTTCTTGCCGGGACCTATGTGGGAGGCTCCCGGCCCAGTTCCTGCCCTGCGCAGCGCTGTGCCCGCCTGTGGAGTGAAACTATATGGAAAACTAATGTCAACTATGGAGACTGCTCTGGGCCCTCCCCCTTCTCTGTCTCTCTCTGTCTCTGTTTCTCTCTGTCAAAAATCAATAAAATAAATCTTAAAAAAAAATACAGACTAGAATAAGGCCTAAAAACAGATATCTCAATGAACATTTCTGCTTCCCCTACTCCCATTTTATTTAAAACTTTAGTTTTAAATAAACCATAAAAAACAGGATTTCATCAGCAGATGAAACTATTGATTATTATTACTTAATAACAAGTAATAATGCTAAACTATTGATTATTATTACTTAAAAACCAATTGTGCCAGCATTTTGGGGTTAAATCAAAGTTCACACAGTACTAGATCAGTGGATTGTACAGGACACCCTTAAAAATCACTTAAAATATTTTATGCAAAAAAGAAGAACAGACAAATAATAACTGTTAGTGAGGAATGATTCACAGAGACACTATGGTAGAAATTGTATTCGAAGTCCTCAAAAGTAACTAAATTTAACTTTTCTATGTATCCACCTAAGGACTAGATCTTAAAGTATCCTGCTATAAAATGATTCCTGAGAATCTCCACACAAGAGGAAAACTTAGAACTGGAGAGCCAAGATCCAACACTGATTTAATAAGACTACCGGTATTAGAGAACACTTACATCTAAAATTTTTAAACCAAAATATGTACCTGTCAAATTCTTGATTTAAAACTTAGTTGCACATTTTTCCCAACTATGCTTTCAATTTCATGTATAGTGTGTAACAATTGTATGTTGTTTCAGGAAGAATGAAAATTTTGTTTTTAATGATGACAACCTTGAGCCAAATCATACCTTATCTTACTGACTAGATTATAGTCAACCATGTATAAACTGCACTAAAAAATAAACTTTGCACTTCAAGATATCCAATTCTTAGTTCAAGAATGCATTAGAACATTTACTGAATCACACTTGGCTAGTTGGACCAGATGGCTCGGTGGTTTGACTTCAGAAGAATTTTCTAAAATGTCCATATATTTGGGCATAATTTCATGTAAAAAACAGAAAAAAACAGAAAAAAACTTTAAAATGTTTATAAAATATCTTTAAAAGTTTTAGAATGATTAATGAAGTATTTAACTTTGATGTTTTGTTTTTCAGGCCTGACAACAGGACAGTTATATATCACCTATAATACAACATAATCACATTTCATAAAGAGTATAGTGAAGAGTTAAAAAAACAAAAGCAGGATAGTTTTGGAAATACACAAATCAATGATAAAATATGAGACTGATCAAAACACTTAATAAAATGGGTATAGGAAAAAAGTACCTCAACTATAATAAAGGCCATATTTATATGATAAACCCTCAGGGAATATCATACTGAATGACAAAAACTGAAACCTTTTCTTCTAAAATCAGGAACAACATAGGGATGTCCCCTGTCACCACTGCTATTCATTACAATACTAGAAGTTCCAGTCAGAGCAATGAGGCAAGAGAAAGAAATGAATGGCATCCAAATTTGGAGTGAAAGAAGTTAAGCTGTCACTTTTTACAGATGACATGATTCTCAGAAAACTATTAGAAATAATAAACACAGTAAAGTTGCAGGGTACAAAATCATTGTACAAAAATTTATGCATTTTTATATACTAACAATGGTATTTCAGAAAAAGAAATGAGAAAACGAACACCTTTTGTGATCACAACAAAAAGAATTTAAAAAATCTAGGTATAATGTTAACAAAGAACATGAAGGACTTACACACAGAAAATCATAAGACACTATTAAAAGAAATGGAAGAAGACACAAAGAAATGGAAAGATATTCCATGTTCATAGATTGGAAGAATCAACAGTTAAAATGGCCATATAATCCAAAGCAATATACAGATTTAATGCAATTCCCATCAAAATCCAACAGACATTCTTTCAAGAAACAGATTTTAAAAAATCATCAGATTCGTAGGGAACCACAAAAGCCCCCAAATCACCAAAGAAATCCTACAAAAAAAGAATAAGGTTGGAGGCATCATGCTCCTTGACTTCAATCTACATTACAAAACATCAATAATCAAAACAGCTTGGTATTGACAGAAAAACAGACACAGACCAATGGAACAGAACTGAAAACCCAGAAATAAACCCACGAATATATGGGCAGATAATTTTTGACAAATGAGCACAAAATATACAACAGCGAAAAGAAAGACTCTTCAGTAAATGGTGCTGGGAAAATTGGAAAACCACATGCAAAAGAATGAATCTGGACTGTGAACTGTCACCATATACCAAAATTAGCTAAAAATGGTTCAAAGACCTCCACCTAACCCAAAACAATAAACTGCATAGAAGAAAACATCGGTACTAAACTTACAGACCTTGGGTTTAGAGAGGACTTTATGAACTTGGCCTCGAAGGCAAGGGAAGTAAAAGTAAAATTAAATGAATGGGACTGTATCAAACTAAAAAGCTTCAGCACAACAAAAGAAACAATCAACAAAGCAGAGAGGCAACAATGGGAGAAAATATTTGCAAATAATGCCTCTGAAATAAAGAACTCTTACAACTCAACAACAACAAAAACATTCCAATTAAAAAATTGGCAGAGGGCCTGAACAGACACTTCTCCCATGAAGACATACAACTGAACAACAGAAATATGAAAAAGTGCTCAACTTCACTAGCTATTAGGGAAATGCAAATCAAAACCACAATGAGATACCACCTCACACCTATTAGAATAGCTATAATCAATAAGACAAGGAATAGTAATTATTGGAGAGGCTGTGGAGAAAAAGGAATCCTCATACACTGCTGGTGGGAATGTAAATTGGTACAACCACTATGGAAGGCTGTATGGAGCTTCCTCAAAAACATTAAGAATAGAGTTACCATATGACCCAGCAATGCATCTTCTGGGTATCTACACAAAAAACTTGATCACCTTAGTTCACAAAGATATATGTACCCCAATATTCATTGCAGCACTGTTCACAGTGGCCAAGTCATGGAAACATCCAAAGTATCCTTTGATACATGACTGGATAACAAAGTTGTGGTACATTTATACAATGGACTACTACTCAGCAATAAGAAAAGATGAAATACAGCTACTATTTGTGACAACACGATGGACCTTGATATGATAATGTTAAGCAAAAAGGTCAGACAGAAAAAAAATCAAGGACCATGATTTACTTATATGTGGAATATAAAACTGAAGTAGCAAAGAAACAAAAACTCATGGACACAGTCCATAGTTTAGTGGGTACGTGAGGGTAAGGGGGGAAGGGGTGGTGGTGTAGGAAGGTGGGCGGGGGGCATCAAATATATGTCGATAAAAGAAAACTGACTCTGGGTAGTGAGCACACAATGCAACGCACAGATGATGTATTATAGAATTGTATACCTAGAAACTATGTAATTCTTACTAACTAATGTCACCGCAATAAATGTAATAATAAAAAAAGGGGAAAAAATGAGACTAAAACTTTTAGCAATCTAGACAAACTTTCTCTTTTTAAGAAGCTATGAGGAAGGCAAAAAAAGGGAGCATGCAAAACAGAAATGGTACAGATTGCTTAGAGAAAACTTCATATAATAAAAATTGTAATAAATCCCTCCCCTTATGCCACCTCTACAATTTCTAAGTTTTTGCATATACTTGAAAATTACTCCTTACCCTGATTAACAAATTCTTTAGCACTGTCACTGGTTTCTTTTACATGTTTCTCTCATCTCATTCATATTTGGGTACCTCCCAAACTAGCAAAAAGAGATATGAAATCCAGGGGCTTGTGATACCATTAGTAACAAGACACCCCCCACACCAATATTTTGGAAATTAATTATAAATCTGTGACTGGATAAAATATACTTTCAAATTTAACACTAGTATGAATGATCTTTTGGAAAGCAAGCTGTTATGTAACACTACTTTATGTTCCTCAATTAATTACTTTAGAACCACAAGTAGTGCTTTTTCCTTTAAAATAAGTACTGCCCAAGTTGCAATTTTTTCCTCAAGACTATCGTTTTACTCATGGAGAGAAAGTTTCTTTAATTCCACGTTTCCAGGAATATGACAACGGAACCTCTAGAGAACAGATAATGAAAAATACTGTCAGCAATTTTAAGATCCACCTCCTCACATAAGCAGAGATGCAGGCTGCTATGACACTTCCAAGGTCCTCGGGAACTACATACCATGCTGCCACAAACAGCAGAAGAGAACGCGGGGTTGGAAGGAATGTCGTCTTGCATTTGACGATGTAATTCTCCTGTTATCTCGCTGTTATCTTCACAACTACCTTAAGAGGTAAGTAAGGGGAAGAGCTATCCGCCCAGCGCCTCTGGGACGCACGCCGGTACATCTCCACTCGGAATAACAAGCGATGACAAGCCCTTCTAGACTCCAGGAAAGGAAGAGTAACGCCGCCTATGAACCCCAAACTTCAATCGTTTTTAGGCAGTGTTCCCCTCCCCGTCGTTTCGCCTCCTCAGGGGCTCGGGGAACTGCGGCGGGGCTGCGGGAGGGCGGAGGGTCAGGCGGGGGCAGCGACGGGGAGCCCCCCGGGCGCTCACCTCGCGCGGCGGGGTCGGGGCTGAGGGAGCCACGACGCTCTGAGGAGAACCCCCACCGACCGGGCCCGCAGCCCTGACACACTCACCTGCGGAGCCGATTTCCATTCATGGAGCTGGGGGGAGTGCTACCAGAGAGAAGGGCGCCCGCACGGGGGGCAAGGAGGCGGCGCGGGGGGCGGCGCGGCGCGGCAGGCACTCACTGGGCCCCGCGGCGGGGCGGCGACGGCTTTTCAGTCACCGCACTCCGAAAGCCCTCGTCAGGAAGAGCCGCCGTGGGGAGGCAGCATGCGGCCGGGCGGGCGGAAGGAGAATCGCGCGGCGAGGAGGGGAGCTCGGTGCGGAACTTGCGTCGCCCGCGGCCCCTCCACGACTGCGGCGCCGCGGCCGACCTCCCCGGGGGCCGTCCCCGGAAGCCCGCTGGCGTCAGTTCCGCTGCCCGGGCTCGCCGGACGTCCAAGCCTCGCCTCTCCGGCCCGAGCCGCGCGGGAGCGACGTCGGAGCGGACGCGGCCGGCGCGGAAGACGCAGGGGAGGCGTGGGGGAGCGGGCGCCCGGGCTGGGCGGGGCCTGGGGCACGCGCGGCGGCGCGGCCCGGAACCGCCTCCGGCTGGGCTGTGCCGGCCGGAGACACCCCGGCGGGCCGGGAGTAAGCCCTGGTGCGGAGCGCTGCCAGCCTGCGATGCCGCTTACCTGAGAGCCTACCTGGAGCGGGTCTGGTCAGGGTGCAGGGAGGGCCCTGATCCGCGCAAGTCTAGGGCAGTCACCCTCTTCCCCGAGCCCTTCTCCAGGCCGGTTGGGCGGCTCCACACGCCTCCTGCGCAGGGACCACCACAGTGGATCACTCCCAAGTCCGTAGGGTTGCTTTGATGACCATTTGGGGGGCAAAATGTGCATTTTGGGTTGAGCCAGATGATTAAGAAACGGGACATTTCACCAGCATGACAGAATAACTTCCATGTTTAAAACTTTAATAGTGGGAAAGCCGGGATGGCTCAGTGGGTTGGGCACTGGCTTTGCAGCTCCAGGGACCAGGGATCGAGTCCCCGCCCCGGCCCCGGCCCGTGCGGACCCATATGCTGAACTGGGGAGCTACGCCAGTTCAGTTCTCTGTCTGTCAAAAATAAAAAAACTTTAATAGAGCCTCGTCACACTAAGAAAACCCAAACTCCTTTCCAGGGCTAAAATGCACTGCGTCACGGGGTTCCTACCTTTCTCCTCAAGCAAGCCTTTACTGCTATAGCTATACTGGCCAGCTTCTAACGCCCCCAGCGGGCAAAGCAAGCGGGCAAAGCGCTTGTCTTTTCGACTTGGGAGTCTTTCAGTTCCCTTTCAGAACACTCCTTTCCACCCACACCCCTTCTTTTTATACTTCTAATACTAGCTTGTCTAACGCTAGGTCTGTGAGCCACATGCTGCCCAGGCTGGCTTTGCATGCAGCCCAACATAAATTCATAAACGTTTTTAAAACATGAGTTTTGCAATTTTATTAATAACTTGTCAGCTATGTAAGTGTTAGTATATTTTATTTGTGGCCCAAGACAATTCTTCCAATGTGGCCCAGGGAAACGAAAAGATTGGACACTCCTGATTTAAGAGCTCTCAGAGCAGCTTTTCTACTATGGTGTGGCACCCATTTTTCTATAGTGCTTCCTTAATAATCCTATTCCAATCTGTACATTTTTACTAGTTTGTGTGCCTCCTCTCCCACTAGAACCTAAGCTTTATTAGGTTACCAGGACCAGCACATTTACTGGCAAATAGTAGGTCCTTATTAATATTTGTTGCCTTTAAAGGTGATATTTTACTCAAGTTGAATCATTCACAACTTTTTCCTATGTGCCTAAGCATCATTAATGTTTAGACTTAAAAATCAAAGTACGTTCTTTTTTTAAATAGCTAGGTCAAAGAGGAAAAGCAGAGAAAGTATTCTATCTTAAATCTCTCCCTCCCTAATCACTGTGGGCCTTTGGATCAATCAGTTGAGTCTCAGATTTGTTTCATCTGAAAAAATGGAGAGAATAATAGGTAACTTACAGTTGTTGTGAGGTTAGGGAATGTGCATAAAGCAGAGAAAACTATCCCTAAGTGTTAGTGAATAAAAGAATATTTACTATATTTACCAGTTTAAACACTTAATAGGTTGGTGTAAACATAACTGGCTTTTACATTGTTGAAATTTGCTGTTTGATATTGGAATACATCCTTAAATGTGGTTATGTTATACATGATTTTAATGCACATTTCTCACTTTATGGTGTTTTGCTAATGACTTATTACTTGCTATTTTATATTTATTTGAGACTATGGAAATGATGTTAGACAAAAAGCAAATTCAAGTGCTATTCTTGAGTTTAAAATAGGTCGTAAAGCAGCAGAGACAACTCAACACATCAACAATCCATTTTGGCCCAGGTACTGCTAACGAACTTACAGTGCAGTGGTGGTTCAAAAAGTTCCGAAAAGGAGACAAGAGCTTTGAAGATGAGCTTAGTGGCTGCCCATCAGAAGTTGACAATGACCAACTGATAGCAATCATCACAGCTGATGATAACTACAGAGAAGTTACCAAAGTTCTCAAAGTCAACCATTCTGCAGTTAGTTCAGCATTTGAAGCAAACTGGAAAAGTAAAAAAGCTCAGTCAGTGAGTGCCTCGTGAGCTGACCAAAAATCCAAAATATCGTATTGAAGTGTCATCTTCTCTTACTCTATGCAACGAACCATTTCTCAATCAGAATGTGATGTGACTAAAAGTGGACTTTACATGACAACCAGCGATAACCATCTCAGTGGTTAGACTAAGCAGAAGCTCCGAGCACTTCCCAAAGCCAAACTTCCACCAAAAAAAGGACAGTCACTGTTTGGTGGTCTGCTGGTGGTCTGATCCACCACAGCTTTTTGAATCCCAGTGAAACCATTCCATCTGAGAAGTATGCTCAGTAAATTGATGAGATGCACCAGAAACTGCAATGCCTGCAGCTGGCATTAACAGGTCAACAGAAAGTGCCCAATTCTTCATGACGCCTAACCACACATCACACAACCAATGCTTCAAAAATTGAACAAATTGGGCTACAGAGTTTTGCTGCATCTGCCATATTCACCTAACCTCTTGCCAACCACCACTTCTTTAAGACTTTTTGCAGGGAAAACACTTCCACAACCAGTAGGATGCAGAAAATGCTTTCCAAGAGTTCCTCAAATCCCAAAGCACAGATTTTTATGCTAGAGGAGTACGCAAACTTATTTCTCATGGCAAAAATAAATAAATAAAAATGTATTGATTGTAATGGCTATTTTGATTAATAGAGATGGGTTTGAGCCTAGTTATGATTTAAAAATAATGGTCCAAAACTACAATCACTTTTGCACCAACCTAATAGATGTGGATACCATAAACACCTCATGAATGGAGTTCAAACCTACATCTGATCATTCTTTCTGACGTCTTCCTTCCCACCCTTTTACTGAAAATGCCCTCCCCAATTATAAAATACCAAATGAAATGTCACCAGATGAAACACCATTATCTTCAGTTATTTTCAATCTTTGCACACAATCCAAGTCTACGGCAGCATCTGATGGGGTAAAATACCAACTGTTGGGCAAGGGTCTATCATGCCTTCAACCCCCAGTTCTGGACCTGGTTCACAAAATGACTGCCGGCTTCTTTGGTGTTTTCCAGAATACACCTGGTGATGGTGAATAATCCTGGAGATGGGATATTGTCTTCTTTGCTGACAGATGGAGCAGGATTTGGACCTTCTAATTAGGTCCAGCTTAATATATGTCAGTGTCTTTCCAACTGCTATCCAGGGACCCCCACCTCTATACAGTGAGGCCATCTGAAAGGTTCATCAATTGTAATACCAGGAAGTGGTAAGGCAAGAGTGTGAATGATTCTGCAAAAAGTAAAGTTGTATGAGGCTTTCCCCTGGCCACATGCACATGTTATTTTTGGATAACCTCATCCCCAAATGAGTCTGCTCTTAAGGCTACAGATCAGGGTCTTTGTGCCTGGCACATAGCAGCACTCTGTAAATATTTGTGGGATGGACAAATGGGTGGGCTTCAAGAATGGGGATCAGGAAGCAGGCCAAAACTCTGCCCTCATCCCATTTGGCACTGGTTGCTCTTAGGAGAACTATAAAATTGCACAGAAATCTTGGGGGCAAGGAAATCAATGCCCACTGAAAGTTGCATTCTTAGGCTTTCTGTGCTATATAACCATCATTACTGGATGAGAACAACTGGATAGAATCTTTTCCTCTCCCATGGGCTGGACTTAGTCGACTCGACACTTGACTTCAAATCTCTTCTCCTAGACCAGAATTTTTTAAACAGCAGAAAGCAAGTTACAGATGACCCTTGAACTGAGGGGTTAGGAATGCTGACCCCCCCCCCCCCAGCTGAAAACCTGTGAATGACTTAACTCCTCACTTAGCTATAGATGTCTCTCAGTATCCTGGGGTGACTGGCTCTAGGACCCCTGCAGTCACTAAAATCCAAGGATGTTCAAGTCCCTAGTGGTGTAGAACAGTACACAGTTGGCCTTCCACATCTGTGGATTCCCAACCAAGGACTGAAAATATTGTTTTGAATCCATAGCTGGTTGAATTCCTAGATGAGAAACATGGGGCTGGGGTGAGGGGGTGGGAGTAGATACACAGGGCCAACAATATTCACTGGGGGGGGGAAAATCCACATATAAGTGGACCCAACACAGGTGTTGTTTAAGGGTCAACTATACTTTGTACTGTAGTAGGACACAATTTAAAACATACTGGCTTTAGGGGGACAGTCAGAGCTGAGGCTGCAGGTCCTTTGCTATCTGTGATCCTAGGAAAGTCTCTGAGTCTCATATTCCTCATCTGTAAAAGCCAGAGGACCTGTGTCAAGCAGACACTGCTGGATACCTACCCAGAAGCCCCTATCCCCTTCTTTCTTGCCTAACAGACATGATTTGTCTTTCTAATCCACCTCACTTACAGGGTAACTCCTAGTTAGTCTCAGCCACTCATGATGATCTCATTTGCTTTGCCAATGACAGGAGTAGGAAGATGACCCAGTTCTAGCAAATGAGACATGATGCCAGGTCTGCTGGGACTTCCAGGGATTTTCTTACTTTAAACCAGGGGTGGGTGTCCGTTTTGGCTTCCCTGGGCCACACTGGAAGAACTGTCTTGGGCCACACATTATAAAATACACCAACATTAATGAAGCTGATGAGCTTTAAAAAATCTCGTACTTTATGAAAGTTTATGAATTTGTGTTGGGTTGCATTCAAAGTTGTCCTGGGCCGCATGTGACCCACAGGACACAGGTTAGACACAGTTTGCTTTAAATGAAACATTGGAAAAACTTAGACCCTCTTCTGTAATATATTGTTTTGTCAGCATTTCCTTTCTGGAATTACAGTAGTCATCTTGGGGTCCTGCGGTGAACTAGCATGAAAATTAAATCAACACATAGGAGGATAGTAAAGCAAAATACTGCAACAACCTGGTTTGTTGGTATTATCATTGAGTCACTGAATTAACCAACCTCAGAGCCATATTAAATCAGGGCTTCTGGTCATGCAAGTTTCCTTGTTTAAGCCAACTTAATTGGGGTTCTGTTATATGCAACTGAAAGTAACTGATAAACTACTTCACATGAATGCTGTGAAGATGCAATTAAGATAAATACTGTAAAAAAACACCTAGCCAAATACATCAAAGCACCCCAGCCTCTCCTTCCCCAAATCACTTCCATTAATAACCCATATAAGTCTTTTCCAAAAAACTGGCTGGGGGTTCCCATTGCCTCATTTAAGAAAGTTACGTGCCTTCAGGTGGGGAAGAGGGTTGGATGACTCCCTAAAGAGGTCCCTCAAGATTTCTTTGTCCCAAAAAGACATTGCTGAGAGGATACTGATGAAACTGCTGCAGTCTAGAGCAAGAGGACAATGTGTTCCTGCAGGGTAAGCCACTCTGGCCTTAAAAACCTTGATATGGTATGCTGGGAAAGATGGTCATGATGCTTAAAGTGAAGAACTAAAATGTACCTCAACCTCAGCAAGTCCACTTTTCCAGCTCCTCCTTGACATAGCTGCTTTACAGGAGTGCTGTCATGCTCTGTGCACCTTCTAAGCTTGCCAGGTTTCCTCAGCCTATTGCCAAAGGAATAAATGTCTTGAAAGCTAGAAACAAACAGGAGAGCTACTTGCTACAATTTAGTGCTACATGCCAAGTAGGAGACAGCACTCTGGGGATGGCCGACTCAGAACTTGAAAAGTCTCTCTGTACTATAATCCTTTCCTTTTGCCACCAAATCCTAACTGTCATGAGATTTCAGAGTCTGTTAAGCCAAGAGATACCTAACAAATACCCGTTCTCACTCTGCTCCAAGCCACTTGCTAGACAAAAATGTGCTACAATGTATGTTGCTAACAGGGTCGAGGGGAGGCTGCTAAACCAATACTGAAAGGGGATGTCTGGGGTGGTAGGACAACCCTTAACTCAATACCTTGAGCCCCAAGACCAGATAAATCAGGCCTTGGGTTCCCATCTTTTTCTCCTGAGTAGCAACCAACAGCCAAATCCTAAACACTTTTTATCAATCATTAATAAAACTGAAATTTATGGCAAAAAAAAAAAGTGCCATAACAATCATCTTCCCACTTGCTCTGCTAAGTACTTCTGCTTCGTTAGGGTCATTTATTTATTAAGTCTTATTTCAACTGGGAAAATCTCCTCCCTGTTCCAATTTGCTCTTCAAGTTCAACTACCCTTACTAACCCTTGCTGCTGAAAAGCAGCATGGGTCTGGCTGGCTGGCTCCCAAGGGAATTTGGCAGATGTAGCCACAGGTTAGCTCTGCAATTTGAAAAGTCACAACACTTGGCCTCTAGAGGAACGCTAGGTCCACTTATATACATACTAGCTGCCACTAAAAATTTCTCACTGGGCCCTGTGCCAGAATCTCTGAGCAATGTTCCCAAAGAATGACAATGTTCTAGCAGTACCAGGGAGGAATGCCAGAACTTCCATGCTTGACAACTGTACCATCAACGTAAGGTACAAAACCACAGAACCTCCAAGTTGGGGTAAGAGTGAGAAAAGTTGATGGTAATCTGATGAAGTTTCTGCTTACCTGAAGATTCAGAAATGCTGAGTCCATCCTGTGCACTCAATATCAACTTCTGATTCCCTCCTGCCCCGCCACAAACCCCTTGTATTCATAAACCACAGATTATTTCTAGCTCATTTCAATTCTACTCACAAACGTATGCCATTGCCCTAAGATGGCAAAATTAAATAGAATGTAGTTTCTGTTTCTAGGAGTTCATAGGCTCTGGGGAAAACAAGACACAAAAACAAATAGAGCAAGTCGCTAAGTGCTACTGAGTGCACTGGAACACCATCTATGACACTGGTTAGCAACAAAATTAGGTTTGTTTATTTTATTTTTTTACAAGTATCTCCTGAGGACAGGAAGAAGCTAGAGGTGGTGGTGGCAGTTGTGGTGAACAACTTGGAGGTCCTACTCTTAGCCTTTTCAAAATTGGGTTTTTCCAATGCTCATTTTCAAGAAATACTGGAGAATGACCATAAAGTTATAAAATCCCAGAGAAGATGGGGTGGAAAATAAACTGAGTATAAAAAAATATCCCCTCCTCACTGCAGCAGTTCATGTTGCTAATCACACCTTTCTTGGATTCTGTTCCACTCTTGATTTTTCTCCCACCTCATTACTTCAGTCAAAAATATACAAAGTATCTATTAATACTAGTGATTTGACATTCATTTTAGGTCCTGCTTCTTCTCATCTTTTAAATTGTTTCCTAGAGTTGTATACAATGTTTCTCTCACTCTACTCCTTTTCTAAACTAAACCATCTTGTTCATTTCTATGGCTTTAACTATCACCTATATGAGCATGAATCCCATATTATAATTGCAGTTTTGTAGTCTTCCCTGAGCACCAAAAACAAGTGTTTACCGGAAACCTTAACCTCATTGCCCCATGGGAATCTCAAAACTCAGCCTATACAAGACTAATTGCCTTTCTTCACAAAATTCACCAACTTCCTTCTATAGTCTCCCCTTTGCCCGTCTTGGTTGGAGGAATGCCTCAAATACTCACTTGTTCAAGCAGAAACCTGGGCATTAGCTCAACTCCTCCCTTCCCCTTCCGTCATCCATTCAGTTCTATTAATTCTATCTCCTGAGTGTTTCTCAAATCTGCCCTCACCTCTTTACCTTCATTGCTATAGCCTTATATAGCCTTGCTCCAGTCCCTCCTTCTCTCTCCTGTGCCAGGAGACCATTTAGCTACCCATAACCTCCACCAAACTTTAAGCTCCTTAAGAAGAGAGACAGTTTTCCTCATTTTTTAATTGTGCCTGCCTTTCTCCCCACAATACTGCTGGACACAGTACATTGCATGTTTGATGAAGAATAAATGGAGGCCCTGTGAAGTATGATTACATACAATCAGCAGTTTCCACACTCTGGAATTTATCTACTTTTCTCCTTTAGAAGTAATGGTTCTGCTATATAGCAATCTATTATTCTAACCTAAAATTTATCAGAGATATAATTAATCCTAACAGTGCTTTGCTAATAGGAAAAAGAGAGAGAGAGAGAGAGAGAGAGAGAGAGAGAGAGAGAGAGAGAGAGAGAGAGAGAGAGAGAGAGACGGCACTTTAGAAATAAAAGCCACCATTGTCTTTATAAAACAGAATTGTGCTGCTGCTGTTGCTTGCTTTAGAAGGAACTGTACATTACAGCTGCTGGGATAATTTTACAATAGACTGGACAAGGAATAGCTCAAAGCAGGACACAAAACACAAGTCTCAAAGGGAAACAAATGCAAACAAGTACACAGCTGTGGGGGTCCAGGGACATTTCCCTATCCATGCTGGACTTGAGAGGAATAAAAAGTTTAAAAACTAAAGTAAAACCCAGAGTAGTCACACATGCCCACCAGATGGCTGCTAAGTGCCAACATTACACACCAATCGGGTTGGACTGTGTGCCCCATTTCATTTTTCCTTATTGCTAGTATGCCAGGGGACTTGGCGCATCCAACTCATTATCTATACTTGCACAATCCTTGGAGAGTTCATTTTCCTTTTTAAAGGAAAAAACCTGCCTTCCCCACTTTGTTCTGGTTTTGTTTTGTTGAGTCATTCCCTCCACTCCCTTGCTTGGGTTCACAAGCAGCAGCCAGAGGTTCTAAGTCAACAGGAGTAGAGGAAGAGGAGAGCACCATCCTAGCTTCTCCCTGCTCAGGGAGAAGGCAAGTCCTAATAAATGGGGGAAAGAGAAAAACCAAAGCATCCCTTCTCCCCAGTCTGCTCAGAAGGCCAAACAGAAATGAGTGCCCTGCATATCCCTGCCATGATCAGACTTCAAAAAGGAAGGCGTTCCAGCTACCATCCTGGATTGGCCTAGGCCCAGTAAATATAAATAAAAATAGCTTGCCCCGATGTAGTTTTCAAAACTGCATTCTGGCTAGTTTGAGATGATTTTCTACCCTGAAAGGGAAGGAACTTCTACCCTTCTTTGTCACACATGACACCAGGTCTACACTATCCTGTCAGCCTCACAGGTATTCCATGGACTGGCCAAGAAGTCAGTGTCCCCTTGGCTGCCTGCCCATCATGAGTGTTAGTCTCATTTACAGAGTCCTAGACAAGAAAAAGAAAACTCCAAGAACACTGCTGCTTAGCCAAAGAGGAGCTATCCAGGAAGTGGGAACCAGGAGCTTTACAGGGAAGTTTCACGCCTTTGGGTACCTTCTTTTTCACATTATTCTAAGCCTAAGTTTCCAGCAACAAGAGCCCCAGGCGTATCCCCAGAGGCTAGTAGTAGCACCTCAACCCCCAATGGGTCTGGCTGGGCTGGAAAAATGACCAATGAGCAGTGCTCTCCTTTCCTACCTATCATCCAAATTCTCTCCATTTTCTTCCCATCACTCTCTTCCCCCATGTCTACCCTCTTACCCTCCAACCCTGGATACCCAAATAGCTCACCCCTAATAGATCCTCAGAAGAGGGAAACTTCAGGTAGAAAGAAATGGAACAAGATCTAGAGAAAGTAATGAGAGAAACCAGCTCCAAGGAGTGAACAGGTGTGGAAGTTGCCAGAAGCCCCCCAATTTCATGCCATTTTGGCAGGCCTGCTGCTTAGCCCTTGTAAGCTTGAGGGCAGTCCAGCCCAGAAAGGCCATCACCGGGCTTGGGGAACAGATTCTTGATCTTCTGCAGCCAAGGAGCTAAACCTGACCTTGCCAGTTAACAATGGGATCAATGTAGCCATGCAGAGAATTCATCACATAGGCAGATAGGCAGGCAGATTAGCAAGCAAGCTGAGTGAACAGAAAAAAAAACAAACCAGAAAAAAAAAAGGAAGCCAAGGAAAGAGAAAAGGAAAAGCAAGGCAAAATAGTGGAACAAAGGGAGCAAGAGACCTAAGAGGATGAGGTCCCAGAGCTTCCTCAGAGCTTAAAAGAGAAGCACCACTGAAACCGAATCCAAGAAAGCCAAAGCTTGTTACCAACACCAAGTCCCAATCTGCATGCACTGTCTTTAAAACAAGAATAATCCTCAAGTTCAGGGTATTTTTCAAGTCTCAAAGATTTAAAGAAAATAAAATCAAAGCAAGAAGTCATTTTCTTGCCATTGCCCAAGCTGCTTCTCTTGCTTTTATTTCTTGAATGGCATGTGCAATGCCAAAGGGCTAAAAAAATGCATTTCTAGCCCCAGCTCCAAACCCAACTGAAGAGGGTGAAGCAAAGAGAAAAAGGGAGAGAACACAAACTCAGTGAGAGTAGGTGGCCATCACCAGCTCCCTATGGATATTTGCAAATGCTGGTGAATGACTGGACCCTCCAGGAATAGTGCCCTGATCCCAGGTCCAAAATATACCCAAGAAGAGGACATGCAGAGCCCACTGTCCCAAGAGAGCTCCCTCCCCCTAAGTATGACTGAACACGAAGTAGACAGTATATGAAGGTGATGGACAGGGCAGATGGAGTGTTGGCATCACTCTCTTTAGGCACTTGTGTAAGGAATGTAGGCTTTCCAAGGAGCTGCCTCCTCCTAGGCCCCTCCATTCTGTTCGTTAGCCGGGCTATGCCCAGGGGGCACCCCATGCTGTAACCAGTAGAAAAGAAGGAAAGAGGAGTTACTCAACAGTCCTGATGCCTTCCTCCATAATCAATGTTTGTGCTACGTTTTGTGAAGTTGCTGAACAAAGTAGCCAACCAGAACAGAACCTGGGAGAGACTGTTTTGCATAGCACATCTGGATCTGTAGAAGGGCTGCTAGGGAGGGGAAATGGTAGCTCTTTCTTAACTGCACAGGCCTGGACTCAAACCGGCCTTCCTCCAGCTGGCCTCCAAGCCTGAGCTAAGTCTAAAATGTCATGGCTTCATCACCAGATTTGGGCAAACCCAAGCACAGGCTCCTCAAAAAGAGGAATTTCCACAATGAAGCTGCAAGTTCTCATCCCAAGCAGTGGGAAAGGAGAAAATGAACAGTCAAGGAAAGAGGGGCCCTTGCCTCAAGGCCAGCAGGCACCAAGTTAGAACCCCCTACTTTTCCAGTTCTATAAAACAGCCAAACCCCATCTCTCTTCAAGGACACACACATGCTCGCACGTGCACACACAGGTGCGCACACGCCTGTGCCACCCAATTACATGGCCTAGTGGAAAACCAGGAAAAATTCATTTGTGTAAACAGAAGCAATAGGGAGCAGCAAAATCCCCCAGCTTGTCCACAGGACATGCTGGAATCTGGGATGAGCCAGTGTCAGAGGACAGTCCAGAGGAAGGGAAGATGCACTTGCAGGAAAGAATGCGGGGCAGTGCAGTGCAGAGGGAGCCTACAGCAAGGAAAAGGTATTTTCTGCACAGAAGACAGATGGAGCCTGAGCCCCTACCTTGGGGAGATAATCACCCCTTACCTAGGCCAAAGAACATGTCAGGTACATAGTTCCTTCTAATGGCTCAATGTTTCTGGGATGTAAACTCATTAGGTATGGGAGGGATTTCCAGATTTTGGCAATAGACTCAAGTTATGATATAAAAATAACATTTAGTTTTTGCTCTTTTTCCTTATTTTAGACCTAAGGACTGTTTGTTATAAGATACCCCAGTTAAGAAATAGTGAAACATAAAGAGACTTGACCATCATGGGCAAAAAGAAGCCAAGAATGAGAAAAGTTATGAACGTAACTCTAGACCCAGGCAGGTGGGAAGGTGGAGGGCACAGGCAGGAATGAGGCTTACATGGATAGGCCAGGGGCCAGTCATCTCAGCAGCTCTGAAACTTGTCAGCTCTGAAAGTGCAAATGTCAATGGATTTTAACCATCTTGAGGTTGTACTCTTTTTAAAAGCTCAATGAATATGGAAGTAAATTCCTTCAAATGCAAAATAGCTGGCGCTCTGGCTGGAGGCTTGTTGGGTTAGGGGTATTTCTTCCCCACCTACCTACCTCCTCTCCCACCCCCACCCCATCCCCAAAGAAAGGTACAAAAGGTTGCAGTTCTGCAGCATTACCGTTACAGGGAAGGCACTGGTTACCCACCAGCGGGCGGAAGGAAGACAGGGTCGTGTCACTTCAGAGCTAAGTGCCATAGTGCCTTAAGTCTTACTAGGGGTTGGATGTCTGTCAGGGAGGAGGTATAAGGTCGGGTAGAAAAGGTGGAGAACCATAGGGAAAAGGGGGGTGCAGGGGGTAGCAGCGAGGGGGAGGAGCAACCAAAACCATTAAGCATTAAAAATCTTCCTACAAACTGGATTCTCAACCCATTAAAACATCTTATATCCTAAAATATTGATCTGGGTCTGGTTTCGTTTTTCTTCTTAAAACAAATCTAGACCTTTTCTGATTAAGGCTCCTAAAAAATCCTTCCCTCCTCCCACCCACTTTCTCAAGCCCCTCACTGTCCCATCTAGTCTCAAACCCAAACCTACCAGCTTTTGTCCAAAGGGCTGCAGAGCCAACCTTACCAAGCTGTCAGGCATGAGTCACGTGAGACACCTGTGTGTATGGTGGGCACCAGTGCTGCCCCTCTTTGTCCAGTGGGGTCAGGGCTATGTGATAAGATGGGGTGAGGGGTAGGGGGCATGAGGTGGATATCAGAGATTTCTGGCTGGTGGTCTGGCTTACTGGCCCTGTTCCCCACCTTCTGCCCCCTCTGTAGAAAGAAACAAGGCCTTCTGCACTCCTCCCTCCTCCACCTCCCTCCTCCCTGTTTCTCTGGACTTGGGCGGCACAGCTCTTGGGGCTTGGAAAACTTTCTTCTATCCAGTGAGGTAACAGCGTTCTGCCTTCAAGCGAAGTACATGGTGCGCAGAGTGTCCTGGTGAACCTGCACGGCTTTGGCCAGGGCCTGGGGGTCCCGCCCATTGCTCTGCCCCGATATGTGGCTCCCCTCTCCACTGAAAAGGAAAAATGAAAAAAGTCCTTTCTGGTGAACTGAGCTGCTGCTAATCCCTTCCCCCATCCCTAGGGTGTCAATTCCCATACCAACTTAAGAAAAATCAAATCCAGCTCAGATTTGGGCAGATGAACCCAGAAACACCAGATTGAACAATACCCATTTCCTTCTACCTAAGGAAAAATGGGTCTGTACCAGAGGCTAAAGCAAAAAGGAAGCCAACCTGATCTCAGGCCTCACCTGTCATGCTCCTTGTCCACCAGGTGGTATCGCGCCCGGAAAGCCACGAGGCGGGCATAGTAGGCAGGTGCTGGGATAGAGACGGAACGTGTGCATCGTACATAAGTGTGGCATAGCTGGTATGTCAAGATCTGGAGCTCATCTGCTGTGAAACGGTTGTCATCCCAAAGGACATAGTAATGGGATGGTCGGCTGGTGCCCTGGGAAGACAGGAAGGTGAGGCACCCCAGATCGGGCAGGGGGGATGGCTATGATAAGGAACAGGATCATGGTTAAGAGCGTGGCTAAGTTGGAAGACCCACCCATGAACAGACAAAACAAAGTTACCTATGTCATAAAGCATCCTTCTTATGGGCAACCTGCCTAAGATGTTCAAAGTACACTTCTGCTCAAGTACACTGAGGGCTATTAAGACAACAATCCTGATTTGAATGCCACTTGATGACTGACATATTCGAGGCAATGGTAAAAATCAACTAATTATTGACCCATTAGAAACCCCAGGACATAGACCAGCTACCTGGATGCCTGCGTGGCTGCACAGATAGAAGTCAAACTCAAACGGATGGGTGATGTTGGTGTCCACAGTGGTCCCAGCTGGGATGTTACCACTTTTTCCAATCTGTATAGAGACAAAGACAACCAAGATATCAAAACCTGCCTGGCCCTAACTAGGGCCCCAACTCAATTCTACTCTGACTCCACCAGAATTCCAAGAGTAAAGCAGAAGTTGCTGTTCCCAGAGGATACTGGGTCTTGAAATAAGAGGTTTCCAAAGTCACATAGACCTGTGTTTAAGTGCTGGTTTCACCATTTATTAGCTATATGGTCTTAGTATGTCATTTAACCTTGCTGAGGTTAAACTGGAGATAATGACAATACCTACCTCACAGGGCTGCTGTGAGGAAGACGCCTTGGACAGTGGCACATAGAAGTTCAATAAATGGTAGTTCCCTTTCCTTTCTCTGGGAGCTGGTCTATATATGGGGTCTATAGGCCAGGGAGCTAGGAGGAGGGAGAGGAAGTATAAGGGCAGGAGGGGAGAAGGGGGGGAACAAAGGAAAGGAGAAGGTAGAGGAAGGACCACAAGAGCTAGGGGGAGGAAAGGGGCCGGAGAGGATAAATAGGCCAAGGACAAATCCCCAGGTATTATCTCAAGGCTTCTTCCATATTTAGAGAAGGGAGATAGGATGAGGGTACAGGCCGCATTCTCAATCCCTCACTCACTCGCTCGTTCTTGTCAGCACAAAAAAGGCGGGTGTGATGGCGTTTCTGCACCACAATGTAAGTGATCCCAGGCTGGTAGTCCTTTTCCAGTTTAATGCAAGCATCACGAATGGCCAGCAGCTCATAGTGGAGGATCTGGGCACAGGGTGAGGAAGGAGACAGAAACACACAGTTCCTCTTAAGTTCACATTATCATTCTGGACTAAGGGGTTTGCCACTTAAAATACAGCTTTTTCCTCAGTCTCCCTGTATAAGCTGATACCCAACTACTAGAGCTGGGCTCTTTCTGCCAAAATCAGCCTTATATGCAGTTCACCTGATATGTTTCTATAAAACCTTGGCTGGGAGGCTTGGCATCAGCAGAGCACTCACCAGGTTCCTATGCCTAAAGAGACCCTAAACCAAAGTGCACGGAAATATCACTAAAGTCACAGTACCCAAAATAAGGTTAAATTCAGGGTTGGAGGATAATGGGAGTTCCCCGGTGAGCTCCAAAAGCAGACACAGAGAAGAGCAGACACATGGTTCAGGGGTGGGTAGGGAGGGAGTAAGGAATTCAGTCCTACAAAGGATTATAAGAAAATGGAAAAAAAAAAAAATGCCACGGGTAAATAACCATAGGCCTT
This sequence comes from Craseonycteris thonglongyai, assembly GCA_004027555.1. NCBI lineage: Eukaryota > Metazoa > Chordata > Mammalia > Chiroptera > Craseonycteridae > Craseonycteris > Craseonycteris thonglongyai. The sequence continues at coordinate 22,336 of PVKE010009481.1, forward strand.
GTGGCATTGGATATCAGATATAGGGAGTCAAAACTGTATGGCAGAGAAAACAGAATCAATCAGAACTAAGGTTAAACCCAAGTTTTATTTAGTTGTATTTCCTTGAGCAAATTACTTAAATCCTCGACTAAGTCTCATTTTCTCAATACCTACTAAAGTTACTATTAAAACCAGTCTCAGGAAGCTCTTGTGAAGACTAAAACATATAATTAAGGGAAAGCATAGGAAACCTAGTAGGGGCTTAATAACTGACTGCTTTTCTAAGCAGTTTAAATTTTAACCCAAGGCTGTGAAGCCACTAGACATTTCTGAATACAGAAGTGATATGATAAATTTATCTGGTATTTTAGGAAACACTGGATGCCTTGGAGGAAATTGAGCATAATGATTAACAGCATGGACTTTGGAAGCAGACCAATTTGTCTAAATCCCAATGCCATCACTTAATAGCTTAGGTGACACTGAAGAAATCATTTAACTTTCCAAGCCTCAGTTTTCTCACCTGTCAAATGGAATAATTATTATTTCACAGGGCTACTATAAGCATTAAATAGTACTGCTTAACATGGTTTGTGGCACAGTAAAGGTACCCAATAAATGGTAGCTATATTTTATTAAATGGCAGTCAAGGAGACCAGTTCAGCCTACTAGTCTAACCAACAGAATATGAAGGTTTGGGAGGTAGAAAGAATAGGTTAACAGCAGTGGCTTTCAAAGTGTGGCCTCCAGGCAAGTAGTATCACCTAGGAACTTGTCAGAACTACAAATTCTAGGGCCCTACCCTAGACTCTCTAAATCAGAAATTCTAAGGGTGGAACCCTGCAAACCGTTTTAACAAGCCCACCCGATGACCTTGATGCATTCTAAAGTTTGAGAACCACTGGTCTAAAGAATCAGTCTTCACCGTGAACCAACTAGTAAATAGGCACTGAGGGTCTTCTGTTACAAAGAGAAAGGTCTACAAATGCGTGTACATGCCACCTCTCAGTTGTGATCTCTGTTCCCAAAAGTAGCACTTCCAAGTGCCAATAGCTTAAATAAGGTGGCAGTACTCTCTACCATTAGACCCTCTGGCCTGAATATAAAGGTTTTGTTTTTTTTTATTGTTTTTGACAAAGAGAGAGAGAAGGGGGAGGGCCCAGAGCAGTCTCCATAGTTGCACGTTATTAATTTTCTACACATTTTCATTCCACAGGTGGGGTAAAGCCACCTAGGGCAGGAACAGGCTAGGGGTGGGGGCTTGGGGCTGCACAGGGCAGGAACCGGCTGGAGGCTTCCTGCCTGGGAGGCATGCCCCTATGACCCAGGGGCCTCCTATGGGAGGCTCGCTCTGGTGAGAACTGAACTGAGGGCACACCCCAGGTTCAGCATATGGGTCCACACGTGGCAGGGCTGGGATTTGATCCTTGGTTCCCAAGGCTACAAATGAGCACTCAACCCGCTGAGCCATCCCAGAATCCCCTAAGTTTTTCTCCCACCTACTGCGGGGCCTACCTGGGGGAGCTGGCCTTCAGGAACCCCATCTCGGTAGAAGATGATGCGTGTAGGCTTGAAGCGGGTAGACTTGTAGAACTGGATGAGCAGCTCACGCACCATATAGGATAAATCTTCAATGATCTCCTGCCGAGGTCGCTGCACCCGCACAGTAGCACAGTAACGGCTGGGGTGGGCATCCATACTGCCTACAACCTGACAAAGAAACAGGATCAGCCCCCAGCAACTCTGCCCTTCCAACACTATCAGGATGTGGGTTTGCGGAAAGCCTTCTCAGCAAGAAAACGGTACAATCAAAATGAGCAGGGTTTTGGATTCAATGAGCCCCAGTTTCAATCTCTGTTCTATCACACATGCAAAAGTTACTTAATCCATCTGATCTTTTTCCTCCTCTCAAATGGAGATAGGAGTAAGAATACCACCTGTCATTAAAGAAGGGATAAAGTACCTTGTACAGAGCCAATCCTACCGGAGGTATGTGATAAATTTGATTTCCCTGGCCCTTGCAGAGGAACACGTGAAGATTTGGCATTACTAGTTTAAAGAGTGACCTCTTCCAGCTACAAGTTGGGTCCTTTTTTTTTTCTTTTCATCCAAGTGCTAATCTACCCATGAACTATGGTGAAAAGTATTCTTCCTGGTGGTGAAGTAACATCACATTCAGAGGGGACAGTAGCCAGAACCTAGGCTGGATTGTCACAAGGAAAATGGGAATAAGCACAGTATAAGATTTCCCTGCATTTACTGAGATAAACCCAGTCTGCCTAGAGAAATGTGAGGGTTGAAGAAAGAGAAGTGGGAAGGAAGGCCTGATCCCGTTAGCAATTCAGAAGCCCATAGGAGACACAGAGCAGAGAATTCAAGAGATGGATTAGAGAGTCAACTAATCTGTTAGGTGGATGGGGAGGAGAAAAGGACAGTCCCAGCAACTACGTAATTCCCTTAACAGGAATTTCAGAGAAGAGATATGGTCACTACCATATCCCAAGTGAGCATGGGGAGAGAGATAAACTTGAACATGGAGCAGGAGTGATGGAGATGGGGCCAAGTCTCTGGCCACAGCATACACTTTCACTATAAAAAAAACCAAAACAAAAACAAACCATATAGTTAGTTTTATGAAGATACTAATGGAGTGGTTAATGGGGAGGATCAGCTAAAAGAAAAATATTTTATGAAGGAGCAAGTGCCAGAGCTAATGGAAGGAAATCATGTGCAGTCTTAGGAGCTCAGAGCTAAGAGAAGAACCTTATAAGGAAGTTGGAAAGTATCACTCACTGCTGTGATAGAAGGTTTTTTCCCATCCCCTGCTGGGGGGTGTGTAACATCTGCTCCCAGGAATATCACTGGCTGTTGAAAGACTGCAGAGCTGAACAAGGAAAAGAAAACAAATGGTGAGGAGTTGGGTCTTCTCTTCCTGGCACCATATAGCACCCACTTTGGTCCTCTTTCCCTGTTGTCTGATTCACTCTGTCTAGCCAGGGCCCTATCTTTTCATCAATCCCCAGAATGGTACCTTGTTTGACAAGAGAAAGTGAACAATAGAATTCATACCGCTGGTGTGGAACTAGGATGTTGTTAATGCCACCAAGTTTGACATTGATCTTCAGGCAGAGGTTGGACAGAGTCTGAGGTGAGGTCTTAACCACGTTCTTCACTTGCACACACTGTGTGGCCATTCCCAAGAGTGTATCTCCAACACGTTTCACCTCGGCTATGAACAGGGAGAGAACTGATTAGTATATCACAAATACTTACTAAATGCCTACAAGATGCTAGGCAGTATGTGAAGTGCTAGGGACCGCAACGGTAACCAGAAACACGTGGAGTCCCTACTTTTATATTGCTTATTATCGAGTGACTAATTTTAAAAATCATGAAAAGTACAATGAAAACTTCATGGAGCTATGAGAGTATATAATAGGGGTAATAACCTAGCTAGGACAAAACTGAGTAAGTACTGATTACACTAAAATCTAAAGGTAAAAAGGGACTTAGGAGAGGCGAGGAGTTTGGGAGACAGTATTTCAGGCAGAGGAAATAGCATGCAAAAATGCACTGATAGAAGATAGCATTGTATGTTTGAGAAACTAAAAGGCCAAAGTAACTACAAAGGAGAGCAAAGAAACAATGGTGTGAGAGAAAGAATGTGGTCATTAAACTGACCTAGGGAAAAATTAAGGGTAGCTTATATTAAAAAGGCAGTTGTTGAAATGGAGAGAAACAAATAGATGTAAGAGATATTTAAGAAATGTGAAGACTATATACATATGTGAGTAATGGAAGATAATTTTTATGGATAACATCTTGTTTTCTAGCTTTTGTAATAGAATAGAGAGATCATAAATTCTTTTTGAGACATTTTGAGTTTGAAGTGATTTTTGGTCATCCCAGTGAGGATATCAACTAGGCAACTAGATGTACTAGGTGGAAGCTGAGGAGTAGCTGAAATGGAGATGCAAAATTTATGAGATATTTAGGTACAGGTAGCAAGTAAAGGCATGATCTTGATGGGATTACCACGGAACAGAATGAAGTGAGAAGAGAAGAAAGCTTAAACCTGAATCTTGAGGAACTTCTAATATTAGCAGAACAGAAAGAAGATGAGTATGCAAAGGATTTGTCTCCTGCAAAGGAGAAAAATCCAGAGAACTAGAAGGAAGATCAAGACAGTTGTATCATGAATATCAAGGGAAGAGATTGTTAGAAACAGACACAAGTTCAACAAAGTCAAATGCTACTAAGAAATCAAGTAAAATGAAGATCAGACATGTCCTTTGAATTTAGTAAAATCAAGGCAAAAAATTAATGTACAGAGGCAAAAACTATCTTGGTGATATAAAGTACCAAAGAGGAGATACAGGATCAATTAAAAGTTTTCATTGTTTCAATGATATGTTTTCAATGAGAGAAACCTGAGCATGTTTAAAAAGCTAAATGGATCATTTCCACTTCCAAGAGAGATGGAGTAGCCAGTAGTAAGCCAGTGCTTCTACAGAGAACATTCAGAAAAGGCAGATAAAATATAGCAATCATCTTTCTAAAGGCAGCAGAGAGGTACTAAGACAATTAAGTACTGGAAGGGCTAAAATTCCAGAGAGAGAAAAAAACCTCGCAAGGATGAGCTATCCTCCACAGCTGCTTTTACCTTGGGTACATTTGCTGATTTTAGGTGTGAGCAGTAGGCTGAGATTCCAGGCTTTGTACCAGCAGAAGAACCACTGCCAGGGGATAGAGAAAGCAACAGTTTCTGACAGAAATAGACCATGTCTAAATAAAAAAGGTTAAAAAAAAAACACCCCAAAACCAAAAAACACACATTTAATAGAAAACATAGACTGGGGGAGAATTTGAAAGAAGACAGACTTGCTCCCCAGCATATGTCATCAGTTTGGCTCAAGTAAATGCTTTACAAAAATTTAAAAAAGAAAAGAAAAGAAAACATAGACTAGTATCTTTATGACCTTGGGATTTCTTAAACAGTATACAGAAAATACTAGCTATAAAGGAAAAATATTGATAAATTGGACATTAAAATTAAAACTTTCTGTTCAACAGAAGACCCATTTAAGAAAAAGGGCAAGCCACAGAGCAGAGAAGATATGTGTAATACACATGCATATTCAATAAAGGAATTATACAGAACACCTATAAGTCAATAAAATAGAAAAAGACTTGAGTAGGCATTTAACAAGAGGCTAATGAAATAGCTAGTAGACATATATAAAGATACTCAGGGGGAAGCCGGGATGGCTCAGTGGGTTAAGCGCTCACTTTGCAGCGCCAGGGACCAGGGATCGAATCCCGACCCCGGCCCGTGCGGAACCATATGCTGAACTGGGAGCTCCCCCAGTTCAGTTCTCTCTCTGTCTCTGTATCTCTCTCTCTGTCAAAAAACAATAAAAATAAATAAATAAATATTAAAAAAAAAAAAGACTTTCTTTAAAAAAAAAAAAAAGATACCGGTACTCAACTTATCAATCATCAGAGAAATCAAATTAAAAGCATAACGCATTATCACCAAACATCCACAATAACTGTGAAAATGAAAGAGATTAATACCAAGTTTGGTAAAAATATCAAGTATTTAGAGCTCTCATACACTGCTGGTGGATGTGTAAATTTGTACACATTTTAAAATGTGTATCTCCTAGATATACTTGTACACCCAATAGAAATGGGTCTATATGATGGACACAGTCAATACTTTAGTGGTTACCTAAAGGTAAGGGGGAGGGGCATCAAGTATATGGTGATGGAAGGAGAACTGACTCTGGGTGGTGAACACAATTCAAAACATAGACAATGTATTGTAGAATTGTATATCTGGAATCTATGTAATTTTTACTAACCAATGTCACCCCAATAAATTTAACAATAAAAAAAAGAAATGGGTCTATATATTCAAAGGACATGTATAAGAATGTTCACTGAAATATTTTTTTATAATCCTAAAAATTGAAAAGCCAAATATGTTCATTAACAGTATAATGGATAAATACATGTAAACTGTGTTACATTCATAGGCTGGAAAACTGTAACATAAACTACAACTATACAAACATGGATGAATCTCACAAACAAAATGTTGAGTGAAAGAACTCAGACACAAAAAAGTAACACATGATTCCATTTGTATAAAGTTCACAGATAGGCATATATAACTAATCTATGGTATTAGAAGCTAGAATAATAGTGGTTACCATCATTTTTGGGAAGTTGTAATGACTAGGTACCTGGGTGGTGGTAGGTACTGCCAGAATTGTACTGGTTACAATGCTGTGACACTCCATAAATTCACAGAACTGAATACCCAATATTTCTAAATATATATTATACTTCAATAAAAAGTTTACATTAAAGAAAAGATAGTAGCATCAAATTAGTGGAGAGAATGGAGTTAAAAATACTAAGGACATGATAAGGTATAGTACCCATCAGAATTGGTCAAATATCACACTGTCCGTCTACACTTTCAGGGCAACCACAATGCAACTGGACTTGCTTTGACCATCACAGAGAGAATTCCATTCACTTGGCCAACCAGGAGGGAGGGTGAAAGGTCTTTAGAAGAATCTGACTGCGCTCTTACCTGTGGGCTTAATTCCGAGGCAGATGGCTCCATTGTATTATTGTTATAATCAAGGAATAGCATTTAACTGGAAAAAACCCAAGGTCCTAATTAAAGTGTGAGACTGTAGAGAGGTATAACATTACTGAGCCAAGAGATGGGAAAATTCTCTGAGTAAGCATTGCCTTCCCTAAGCATGATATACTATTTACTCCCAGACAAGCCAAACATTGGATTCTCTCCTTAATGGAGGGAACCAGAACATTGATAATTACTCAAGGTAGTTCTAAAAAGCATCCTTATTTTCCATTCAAGGGTCATATATTTAAAGGCCCAAGAGAGACATGGACTGGAGGTCAACCAACTTCCCTCTATAAATCATTACTAAGTATCAGGTCAATGGAAGGCTCTACTTTAGATATATGGTTTAAGAGCAGAATCAAATCTACTCCATGCTCAAAGTAATATCAAGCAAGGTAGTAACTGATCAACAAAAAGAGCAGAATCAGATCTACTCCATGTTCAAAGTAGTATCGAGCAAGGTAGTACTTTATCAGCAAAAAGAGAAGAATCAGATCTACTCCATGTTCAGAGTAATAGCAAGCAAGGTAGTACTTGACAGCGACCTGATTAAATTTCTAGAAGAATCCAGAAAGAGATGAATTCATCTTCCAGGTGGGATGACAAGACAAGGCTCCAAGGAATAAGTACATTCATTTAAACTGGGACTTGAAGGATAGAGAGAATTTAGGGGCAAGGTAGTGGATAACAAGTAGAATACTTCATATTTTAGACCAGGCATGTCTAACCTGTGGCCCAGCCCAGGATGGCTTTGAATGAGGCCCAACACAAATTCTTAAAATGTTATGAGATTGTTTTTTGACTTAAAAAAAAAATCTCATCAGCTACTGTTAATGTTAGTATATTTTATGTGTGGCCCAAGACAATTCTCCCAATGTGGCCCAGGGAAGCCAAAAGGTTGGACACCGCTGTTCTACACAAAGGCAAATGATGTGAACAAAACCAGAGATTAAAAAGCACACACAAGGAATGAGCATTTAGAGTATCTACAGTACTATGTGCCAGGCATCACGTTAAATGCTGCTTTTCATATACGGTAGTCAATTAATGAGGCTCAGAAAGGTTAGGTAATTTGCCTAAACCAGTAAACTAGCATAGCCAGGACTGAAAGTCAATTCTATCTAATTTCAGAAGAAGTGGTCTTTACGGTATGTGTGGCAAAGGGAAAAGTACAAGATAAAGCTGAAAAGGTTAAACCAAAACTGGGGCCCTGAAACCCTCTTATGTTGTGAGTGGGAACCAAAGAAGTTTTTATTTTTAGGAGTACTGTTACAAAGTCTCATCCAGTAATGTATGAAGAAAGATTTAAGAAGCAATGTTAGAACAAAGTTGAGCAGTGTGTGGGGAGAGCAGGGAATGTATTTTAAGACAGTAAAAATGTATACAGGAAGTAAAACAAAGAGAAGATACCCAGATGAAGATACCCAGAAACAACTGTGATGCAGAGAAGGGTTAGATCAAGATTTTAGTAATTATAACATATAATAATAGGTGATGACCAAAGTAACTGAAATGGATGAGAATTTCACTAAAATGTAAAGACAGAGAAGGCAGAGGAGCTACCCTGAGAAGGGTTCTATCATTATTACCAATGTCCAAAGAGAACAGTGCTATACAGAAATCTGGAGAATACCAGGCATTCCTGGTAATGACAAAAATAAATAAGGAGACACAGGAGGAAATATCAATTAGTCAAGAGAAGAGAATTGAGAAACATTGCTGGTGACCCTTTACAGAGGAGGTTTAGGAAAAAGGTAGAAGGAAGTAAGGTACATGAAAAAGGCAAAGGAGTGAGTGGCTGCTGAGGAAGTGGGGGTAAAGAATGTAGATAACTCATTCAAATAGTTTGATGAAGAAAAACAAGAAACTAAAAAGACAAAAGCTAAAGGAGATGGCATGCTTGTGGTAATGTATTCTAAGATGAAGAATCTGAAGATGTTTGAGGGTTAAAGGGTATTAAGTCCCAAAAGTAGCAGGATGGGACGGGAACAAGAGCACACACAGGTTAGACAAGGTAAGAGAGGAATACCTCTTCTACTTAAGCATAATAGATGGAAAGGGAAAATTAAGTAAAAGTACTGAGCCAAAGACGTATATATTCTTTCTTATTCTTAAAAGAGAGGAAATAAGAGGGAGAAAAAGAAAACTTCTCAAATTGTCCAAGCCATTCCAGGCAATGGAACACTAACAGAATCACCACAAATTCTGCTTGGGTGTGCTGTACTATGTTCTGATAGACAACACGCTCCTAAGAACAAGAATCTGGACTAACCCATCTGTGTCTGGCCCACCTTAGCCTGGCAGGAAGACCAGCTCACAGAGGACCACAGTAAATGTTACTGAAAGGGAGTAGTATGAGCAGGTAAGTAGGACCTGGGATGACCCAATGGCTCATATAGGCTGATATTTCTCCTACAAGAGGAGCACTGACATTAAGGAACAGCTCTGGCTAGAGCTAAGCATCCGTACTGAGTCCTCCCTAGGAGCCTCCAGGGAGCTACCCCAAGAAGAGTCCTATCATCGTTACCATTGTCCCAAGAACTGTACCATACACTGGTGTCTTCCCTGGCAGGATGACGATAATGAGCTGCAGCCCTGAGTAGGTGTTCTTGAGATGCCGGAACATGGGCTCCACGCTGTCTGCCCCCTGTGCATATTTGCAGAAGCAAGGCTGGCCCTGGATGGGCATCCCTGCATCCTTGGAAATCTTCCGCAGCTGGTCCGTGAAGTTCCTGCAGCAAAGTATGGTCATGACAGGAGGAAGGAAGTCCCACTACAATCTCTCTGACCAAATGCCTCCACCTTAGGTGCCTAAGCACAATGGATAGTCACTGAGAGAGTCTAAGATGAATGAGACATGATCACAGCTAGTGTAAAAATAATTTATAGTTGAGTAGGATAAGAAAGAGCTTGCTAAGAGTTCAATGGTACAAGTGGAGAGCTGAAGGAGCCCAGAGAAGGGACCTGTGGAAATTCTCAGGGTCCCTACCATGTCCCACTCAAGCAACTCATTCCTGTGCTCTGTTATAAGTCCATAGCAATAGACAGATGGCCAAGAGGAAGGCCTCTGCTCAAATTAAGGTTCCAGCAGTGATTACAACATGGGAGATGTTCAATAAAAATGAGCTTCTTCCTCTCCTGCTGGTTCTTTGAATCCTGAGAGCAAATAATTAAACAAGCTTCTTTACTTTGGCTTTAGGGCTTTACTCTGCGAAAGAAAGACACAGTTGAAAGAGAGGGTATACATGCTATAGATTTTTAAAAATTAAGCTACTTAAATATGAAATGAGGGGAAGCCGGGATGGCTCAGTGGGTTGGGCGCTCACTTTGCAGCCCCGTGGACCGAGGATCGAATCCCGGCCCCGGCCCGTGCGGAACCATATGCTGAACTGGGAGCTCCCCCAGTTCAGTTCTCTCTCTGTCTCTGTATCTCTCTCTCTCTTTCTGTCAAAATAAATAAATAAAAATATATTAAAGATTGATCCCTTTATAAAAAAAAAAAAAAAAGTATGAAATGAACAGCAGGACATTTAACTTGTGAAATTTTGCATTTAAATTAAAAGCAATGGGGAAGCTGGGATGGCTCAGCGGGTTCGCTTGCTTTGCAGCCCTGGAAACTGAGGATCAAATCCCGGCTCCGGGCCCAGGCGGACCCATATGCTGAACTGGGTGTGTCCCCAGTTCAGTTCTTGCCAGGGCCTATGTGGGAGGCTCCAGGCCCAGTTCCTGCCCTGCGCAGTCCTGCGCCCACCTGTGGAATGAAATTATATGGAAAACTAATGCTGTCAACTATGAAGACTGCTCTGGGCCCTCCCCCTTCTCTCTGTCAAAAACCAATAAAAAAATAAATCTTAAAAAAAAAGAAAAATTAAAAGCGATGTACAAATAGAGAACAAAAGCAAACCAGTTTGTTTAGAGGATGCTATTATACAGCATATAAATATCAATGATTGAAAAACTTAAGTAGTGAGAAAGTATTTTTTCACACATTTAGTTAAAAAACACAAAGATAAATACTGTATAATACTGTTACATAAAATTTAAAATCATTTATATACATATAAGTATATAAAATGTATAAATTGATAGGAAGGTCATAAAAATTCATGACAGAAGCTGCATCAGAAGGGAGGAATGGGACTAGGATGGAGGACATGAAAGAAACACGAAATTTATCTGTAATATTTTGTTTAAAGAAATAAACACGACAAGACTCTGGATGATGGATACATGGGTGTTTGCCATATTATTCTACATATTTTTTAATTTTTCAAAATAAATCTTAAAGAGATATTAATACAACCTAACCATTTAAAATAAGAGCCAGGGCTCTCTGATGGGACTACTATTAGTACTTTTTCCATTTCTCTGCCTTACACACAACTGTAATGTAGCTACTATAATAGAAAACCAGTGTGCTATTAGATTCCACTAATAGTGGGTCTCTACCACCTCACTGGGATACTATGTCCAGTGCTGGGGGCCACAAAGTGTTGAGAGAAGTGTAGGATGGGGAAAGTCCTGAAATCCTATCCTAAAAGTGATATAGCTAAAGTATCGGGGCCTCTATTTAAGAGTTGACTCTAGTACTCCCTCTTCAGCCCCTCCACAGCCACTTTTTCCCTTCCCTTTCTGTGTCAGTGGAAAGGATACCCTTCCCTGTGCTAAGGCTCCCATCCCCACACACACTTAGGAACTCTGTTCTATTTCCTTTCCAGTTTCTCTGAGTTCTAGTCTCAGTGTGTGTTCACTGTGCACATTCTCCCTGGATGATCTCATCCACTGCCATGGCTGAAGACTCCCTAATCTTTTATCTTTAGTCAAGAACCACACATCCAACTGGGTACTACTGACCCAAGCATACAAATCACATTCCTACCCCCTGCATCCAGGAATCATAGAAAGATGTTTGATGAACTTCCAACTCAGATTCTAGGTTCATCAGTTTCTATACCCCAAAATACCCAAAACAATGGATTGTTTCTCAAAAGAACAGGACAGGGGAAGGACATGGGAATAACAGAGAAGCACAGAGAGAACAGAGCTACCAACAAGGTGACATAAAGGCAGAGAGTGGAAATCTTTTGAATACTGCTAAGGACTAGTTCCCCAATGTCAGGCCAAGGCTAGAAGAAGCCTGGATTAAATGGGGCTAAAATACCAAGAACCCAGGAAAGGGGAAAAGAGGAACCCATTAAAAGAAACTACAATTGTGATGGCAGTAGTTGGGTACCTGTGAAGGGAAAAGGTAGGGCAGGGCAGCCAGAGTCCCCACATTCATCAGGGGCTACTGTAACTAATTTTTAAGAAAACCCAAAGACAACTGAACCAACCAGGGCACACCTCTGTTATCCTGGTAACTGCCCAAAGTGGTCAGTTCCACCTACTCAGCCTCCCAGTGCACTGACCCCACCCCAGATCCAGAGAAGTAAGAAACCACCACTTCAAGACTGCAGAAAGTACCAAACTGTATGCTTTAAATGTATCTCAATAAAGCTGTTTTAAAAAAAATACTACAAGGGAAGAGTCAGTGACTTCTTTCACTTTTTCGTTCACTCAAGACCATTACTCCCCTAACCTGTCCCTGTAAATCATTTGGCTGTATCACGTTCTCCATAGTTGTTGTCTACTTCCAGCTCCTTAGCCACAGATGGCTCAGAGGCCTTTACACTCGTGTTCACCTAATTCAGGTCATGTAGACCTGACTCAACAAATTTTGTGCACAGGGAGAGGACAACTCTGAGGATCAACTGAACAAACTGCTCTTTTCTCTTTCCAATTAGAAATACAAGCTTTGAAGCCTCAGTCTGATTTGATACCTACTCTGACACTTTTGTGACATGCAAACTTTGTACAAGTTACTTAACCTCTTTGAGCCTCAGTCTCCTGAAAATGGAAATACCACCACCTACTCACTGTGAAGATGAAATAAGAGAACATAAAATTAGGTACAGTGCTGGCATGAACATTACAGTCATCACTACTACTATTTATTACCAATATTAATTATAACAACAACAACAACAAAAATCAGGCCTTCATTAGATTCATGCCCTGAAATTTTCATCTCTAAACAGCTAGGGCCCCTTATCAAGACTCCTGACCACAAATACAGGAATGGAGCAAGCAGCAGTTTGAGTCAGACAGCACAAGGAGGCAAAGTCAAGACTCAGAACTAGCACCCCATAGATCAAATCTTGGTCCCTTGAGGGTAGAAGATAGGCAACTCTGGGGTCCTTCCCACCCTTCCATCCATACACCCAGGACTCCTTACTTGAGCACCTCTTCTCGACACTGTTTTTGGGGTGCGAAGCAGGCGATGGCCCAGACTTTGATCTCAATCCCATTGTAGAACTGTTTCCCCCGCATGTCCCAGACACCCTGATTGGGTGTGGCAATGGCCCGGTTCTGGGGATAGGTAGAGGGGGTGCCCAGGTGAGCCTCAACAGAGCCAGGTGGGTAGAGCAAAAGCTCCTGGCTATACAACCCAATCTCCCCCCAAAATGCCCCATAGATGGTGTCTTGCCCTGACCCTGCTCACCCGGCCGCCATACTGCAAGATGGGCGCCGGCAGCACTCGTCCAGTCACCTCCGTCATGTCATCTTTCACTTTGATCCCAAATTCCTGGATGTAAGGATCTAGGTTATAGCTGGCATTCTTCATCTGCAAGACAAAAGAAGGGGTACTCAGGAGAGCAGCAGCTTGGCAATGCTACTCACTTTCTGGGTCACAAGTAGAATGCCCTGGGCAGCTGAGACTGGCAAGAGTAGCCCTAAAAAAGGAGGGAAAGTGGAAGAAGATATCATAGGGAATTAATACAAAAGGGAAAAAGAAATAGAAAGCAAAGTAGATACAGGGTCAAGAAGCAAGAGCAGTCCTATGGAGTCCCAGGAAATAAATCTAGACTTGTGTTCTCCTAAAGGTCTTGCCAAGGCAGAAAAGCATCTGTGCTACCAGGGGCCCCAGTGACTAAGCAACCAAGCATACGTTTCTCTGCAGCCCCACTGACCAGGCGGCTGATCTCCTCCTGTCTGTCTGGGGCCGACCTAGCTGTAGCCTTTATCATGGTTGAAGTCTGGTTGTCGGTCAGCTTCTTAATGCAGCGCTGTCCAGCCACAATGTTACAGACCTGAGGAAACAAGAAGGGTAGGTAGCTTAAGCTTGAGTTCAGTCTACCCTATATTCAGAGCTCCACAGTAAGGGAATAGAGCTTGGTTGTTGGCCCTGGGAAGGGGTCTACAAAAATCCCTTGGGCACACAGGTTAAGTTAGAAAATATCCATGTGCAACACAAAAGGCAATATAGCTACTCTGTGATTAAAAGCTTGTGATCCAGACCCAGATCTGGGCTCAGGTCCCATATGTTAAATGGGGACAAAAGTAACAATCTCATAGGACTGTTTGGAGACTAAATAAAATAAAGCACTTAAAGGGCTGAGTACAGTTTTGGAACACAGAAAATACTCAATAAATTGAAGGATAAATTATTATTTACCAAAGGACCCAGGGTAGATACCTTCTGAATACTAAAAAGCTCAATATACAAACTGGTTTCCTAAGGTACCCCTTAGGTACCTAAGGGTGGCAATTAGTCTGTTGCTCCATCCTGCAACCCACCAAAAGAACTCCAGAAGGCTCTTAACTCTTCAGACCCAGCTTACAGCTATCACTAAGTGCCTGGACTATATAAATCACTCTCTGTTGACTAACAGTGTTCTCTGTTGATGAGAGAAACATCCTGCTACTTGATTCCTTTGTTTTGGGCCCAACAGAACACCATGCAAATCAGAAAAGACTTTCTGGTGATATACAAGACTTCATTCCCCAATTTACTATATTCATGATGCCGTGAACATGAAGCTTTTTGGCAGAGTGGAGAGAGCCAATAGGTTTAGAAGACTTGAATTTGAAGCCCAGTTTTGCCATTTCTAGGTAATACTAACTTCGGCAAGTATAGGTCTCTTAACCATTCTGAGATGGCTTATTTTCAGTCAAGGGAAAAAAAACGTGCTGTCTCATGAGATTCTTATGAGGATTTAGAAGAAATGAAATATATAACTTGTTCCCATAGGGCCAACACTATTGTAAGTACTGGTACTCTTCCTAATATCCAGAGTTCATGCTGAACAATGGTAGGGAAAAACAGGACAAGGTCATCTACCCTTAAACTCTGTTTTCCAAACAATATACAAATTAGTCAATTTACTTAACGAGAATTCAGAATTAAAATTTGGAAGGTTGCTCTCTTGAAGGCACCTTAAAGCTGTAGCACTCTCTACAGATGATTTCAGCTACCGAATCAATACTAAGAAAAGGACTAAAGTAAGAATATGGAGAAAATGGAACTGTTGTACATTGCTGGTGGGTATGTAACATGATATAGCCGCTGTTGAAAACAGTATGATGATTCCTCAAAAAATTAAAGATTTACCATATGATCCCACAATTCTACTTCTGGGCAGGTACTCAAAAGAAGTGAAAATAGACTAGAACAAATATTTGTACACCTATATTCAAAGTAGCATTATTCACAATAGCTAAAAGATGGAAGCAACCCAAGTATTTGTCAATAAATGAATGGATAAATAAATGTGGTATATACATACAACAGAATATTATTTAGCCTCAAAAAGGAAAATTTGAGGGAAAGCTGGAATGGCTCAGCGGGTTAAGCGCTCGCTTTGAAGCCCCAGGGACCGAGAATCTAATCCGGGCTCTGGCCCATGCGGACCCACATGCTGAACTGGGGGGTGCCCCTAGTTCAGTTCTTGCCCAGCCCAGTTCCTGCCCTGTGCAGCCCTGTGCCCACCTGTGGAGTGAAACTATATGGAAAACTAATGTCAACTATGGAGACTGCTCTGGGCCCTCCCCCTTCTCTCTGTCTCTGTTTCTCTCTGTCAAAAACCAATAAAATAAATCTTAAAAAAAAAAAAAAGCTTAATACTTTTAAAAAAAAAGGAAATTTTGACATATGCTGCAACATGGATGAACCTTGACGACATTATGCCAAGTAAAACAGGCCAGTCAAAAAAGGCTACACATTATATAATTTCATTTATGTGAAATGTGCAGAACAGACAAATCCAAAGACAGAAATAGATTAGTGATTACTGGGGGCTGGGGATGGTGGTGGAAGGAATGATAAGTGACTTCTAATGGGCCTAGGCTTTATTTTGAGGGTGATAAAAATGTTTTAGTATCAGATAATGGTGACTGTCACCCAATTCTGGGAATGTATACTAAAAAAAACCATTAGGTTGTCCATTTTAAGACAGTAAATTTTATACATGTGAATTACATCTCAATAAAGCTATTCTTAAAGATTTATTTTTATTGTTTTTGACAGAGAGAGAGATACAGAGACAGAGAGAAGGGGGAGGGCCCAGAATAGTCTCCATAGTTGCACATCATCGGTTTTTCCACATAGTTTCATTCCACAGGTGGGTGCGGGGCTGCATGGGGCAGGAATTGGGCCGGGGTCTCACCCTGGTGAGAACTGAACTGGGGGCACTCCCCAGTTCAGCATATGGGTCCACACGGTTGGCGCCGGGATTCGATCCTCGGTCCCCAGGGCTGCAAAGTGAGCCATCCCGTCTTCCCCAATAAAGCTATTCTTAAAAAGAAAAAATCCAACCAGGCTACAACAGCCTACATGATTTGACCCTGAACCCCTATCCAAAATCATCTATTACTTTTCCTCTCACACACTATCAGTCAGCTACTATGGCCTCTGTCTTTCTCTCAAAAAGATCCAAGCTTCCTGCTGCTTTAGAGCCTTTGTACTTGCTATTTGCCTCCTGCCTGGAAGGCTCTTCCCTTGGGTTGTTACAAAGTTGGTTCTAGCTCTTAATTTGGGATTCAGTTCAAACATCTCTTACAAGAGGCCTTCCCTGATCAAAATAACTAAAGTGGCTTTCCAACCCCCTCCGCTCTTACTTCTATCCCCTTAAACTTGTTTTATTATTCTTACAGCACTTACCACCATCTGAAACTATCTTATTTATCAATTTATTGTCTATCTTCCCCTTCTAGAATGTAAGCTCTATGACAGCAGGGACCTTGTCTTGTTAATCTCTATATTTCTGGCACCCAAAAGAGTATATGACACATAGTAGGAGCTCAATAAATATTTGTTAAATAATTATACAGTAAAAATAAAAATGTAAGTCATTATATAAATAATTGTCCTTTGGCAACTATTGTTTAAGCAAAAGTAATGTTAATTTGCTAACAAATCTCAGCTGGCAATAGATATTACCTAAAACCTATCAAATACTTAGCTGGGATCATTCCTAGACTTCCATTTACACCTCGGAGAAAAATAATGCTTTCATCCCACATTCTATTAACTTAGTCCATTCTTGGGTTTCGGGATTTCCTCGCCCTTCAGCCTACTTCCCTCTGGTTAGTTCTGAAACCCCAGAAGCTCACAGAAAGCTTGAGCTTTGGTCCCAGCTATTTGACTCCTGCTGATGGAACATATTAAGACAACAGTCTATTTAGGCTTATGATTCTCCAACTTTAATGTTCACATGAATCCTCTTTGGAATCTGTTAAAAGACAGATTCTGATTCAGTAGGTCTGGGAAAACCTGAGATTCTGCATTTCAAACAAGCTCCTGGGTAATGCCTATGCTGTTGGTCCACTGACCACACTTTTGAGTGTCAATGGACTAGACAACGAAGCAGCTGGCAGTAGTTTCTCATTAGACATGTTGGCTAGTATATACCAAACCAAATACAGCCCAATGGTTCAATATTTGTATTCTATAACTTAAGCATTATTATTCTTTCTTTAATTGCAAGATTTCAAAGGTGTGCTAAAGCATAAAAATATGACAAATCTTAGGGCTAAAACTTTTCCACAAAGAACACACTGATCATTAGGGAAATAGGATTCACAATATAGGTAACATCCAATCTCCATTTTCTGTAAAATAAGGTACACTTGCATGTCCAAGTCATTTAGGATCTCCAGCTCCAGAGAACAAAGAAAGAGAAATGAAGATGACATAAATGTGGGTATCTGAAATGTCTGTTCTGAATGAACTAATTACTTATTAAACAGTAAATACAGCTTTTGACTTTGCCTCGCAGTCCTGAAAGAACATGAGAGCAGGATGGGAAATAAGAAAAGAATTTAGCAGGTAAGAATGAGGCCTACGTTTCACAAAATGACCTCATACCTTTCCGAACATCAATTTTCCAAACTTCAAAATGAAGATGAGAGACTACAAATGGAAGAACAGACCTCTGGTGACCAGTGTATAGGTACAATATGTGTTCCCCAGTCTAGCCATTCCTTGGCAGCCTCACCTCTAGAGGCAGGTAGGTATGCTTCTGTTCCTGACCAACTTGCAGGCATGGCAGGTGGGGATACTTGAGCTGAAGGTTATATTTCTGCTTGAAATACTGTGCCACTGTGCACTCCACAGTTTGTCCACTCTCCAGCTGCAAGGGAAACCTGTATGGGGAAAGGGAAGGAGGTGTCATAGCCCAGAGTATTCAATCCCACCTCTCTAGATCTCTAACTAAGGGAAGATCCAGACGTGGCTTCATCCTATCCAGCCTCTTCTGAGTACTGTCATTCTTGGGAAAGCAGGCAATACAGGACTCCAAAAGGGAAGCCCAAGATTTGAGAGGCAAGTTCCACAACGGTCAGGACCATACCTGACACATCTGTATTCCTAGTGTTGAGCATAAAGCCTGACACAAAGTAGGCACTCACAGTCCAGTATAGTCTGAGGTCAAGAAGATGGTTGAAATCACTGACATCTTCCCCAAGGGCTAGCCCAGAAGCCCAACCTTCTTTTTTAGGAGGAAGAGTAAGTTGGAAGAGGTTCTAACATTTACAAAACTGAGACAAGAGTCAGAAGAAGATGCTTGATCTACAGTAAAGGTACATGGAGGAAAGGTGGAGCCTAGGAAGGTACAAATGGTAAGAAGACTATCAATGGATCTGGGAAGGTTGGGGGAGGGACATCAAATCCCTACAGTTTATCTTCAAAAACAGGGCCAATCCAAGGTTTAATCTCAGGGAAGTGGGGGGTGAAGAGGGATGAGAGGAAATGAAAGAAATATGTTAAAATATTAACCCTTTTCCATCAATAGTTGGCTTAGCAGTTCTGTCAACTTACGTCTGATGGCTGGCAGGGCGGCGGGTAACATTACACACGCGGTATTTCCTCTTCATCTGTCCACAGTGGGTCACTTCCACTTTCAGGCCTGAGATACACACACTGCTTTTCAGGGTTGGAATAGGTGGTTCATGTTCCCAGGCTTGGCCTCTCCCCTGAACATATCCCAAGGGGATTTCCTTTTAGGGCTAAAGAGAAAGCAATGCTGCTTCCCTTCCCTGCCTGCTTGGGTCCTCACCCTTGATCTCCTTGGTGAAGCGCACACGCTGAGAGTCCGTGAGGGGCTTGGGCTGCTCATCTATGTTCCTGATGTCCAGCACCTCACACATGAACTCAATCACAGGCTGCGCCTTGTAGAAGGCAGTGGCTGAGACTGTGGGGACAGGGTAGATATAGCTCAGCTTAGGCTCTATCTTCCAGAGTAAGTGGAGGAGGTGCTGCTCTTTAAACCCTCTTCCTTACAGGGTATTGGGATGGGGAGGGGATCCCAGGGCTATAGGGAGCAGACTAGGAGTATGGTTGCAGAGCTGGGAGGGATAAGGCTGGGAGTGTGGTCACTGGACTCAGGGTGCCCCTGGCTCCATAGCTCTCCCCACTCACCATCAATGTTGAGCATCATCTTCCACATGGCAGGGCGCACAGACTGGTGAAAGCCGAACCAGACCTCGCGCCCACCCCCCAGCGGGTGGTAGTAGCCCTCAGGCGGTGAGAAGAAGGAGCGGCCCACGGGGGTGTACCTGGCAGGGACAGGCAGAGAACTGGTCCCTCGGGCACAGGCCCCCACCCTGTGAGGCATCCTGGGCACGGAGGAGCCCTGGCCTGGAAGGCAGGACACCAGGGCTTTAATTCCAGCTCTGATCCTTTACTAGTGTGACTGACCTTGTACAAGTCACTACCCTTTCTCTGCCCTGCAGGGACAGATGGGGTGAGGCCCAGAGAGAGCTAAAAAGGACAGGGCCAACACTTCCAACCATCTAAATGTATATACACACTTGCCTGGAATATGGTAGGGCTTCAAAGAATATTCTGTTTCAAAGGTACACTGTAGGACCTTAACATGTGTTCATACCCCTCTCCCCCTATTAGCAGTTCTGTCACCACTAGTAGCCCAGATACTAACTATGCCCAGTACCTCATGGATGCCAGGTGCCTCATGGCCACATCCAGGGCTTGCACAGACTCCAGGGGAACAGGGATCTGGCCACTGACCAGGGCCTCATGCAGCATGCGCCAGCTCACAATGGCTAGCCACTTGATGGAGACTTTGAATATTCGATCCTTTCCTTCCCCAGGGATTGTCACCTCAAAGTCAACCTTCAGTAGAGAGAAAAGGGTGAAGTACTGCCAATGCTTTCCCACAGTCCAACATTCTCTGCCCTACCCCAACTGCCCCCACCCCATGGATTTGCTAAGAATCTACTGAAGCCAAGAGGGGCTCACAATGAAGACCTGAGAGTAGATATAGCCTCTTAGTCCCCAGCTCCTTGGCTCAGTGCTTCTGTCCCTCTCAACCACACCTAGCAGAAAGACCTTTAGGTCTAGGTCTATTTTAAATCTAATGTCAATCTGTCTGGAACAAGTACAGACAAACAGTAGGCTAAATAAACATCAACACCTACCCACCCCTCACCCTAGAACACACTTTCTCAGCACAAAAGATGAAAGGGACCTCTGGACTGCCAGACTACAAACAGGTTTACATGAGCTCTGTCCCACCCCAGGCCCCTGACGCAGGTCTAGCCTGATTCCCAACCTTACCCGTTCATTGCCAATGGGCAGTGCTGTGACAGTGTAAATGTTCTTCTTTCCATCATACACGGGCTTGCGATCACCAAAGATCTGAGGCTTGAAATGCTGGACCATGTATTCCACCACTTCCCTGTGGGGGATAGGAGCAGCCTGTGGAAGCTGAGAGACTACCACTTCAAGCTTTTGGAAATAATCTAAGGTCCAGGAAATGTCCAGTCTACTGCATTCTCTCCTAATAACTGCTCAAATCTTATCTACTCTATGGCTGTGCTTCTCAAACCTCAAAATTAATATGAATCACTTGAAGATCTTATTAAAATGCAGATTCTTTTTTTAAAGGATTTATTTTATTGTGTGTTTTTTTTTATATAGAGAGAGAAACAGAGACAGAGAGAAGGGGGAGGACCCAGAGCATTCTCCACAGTTGTACATCATCAGTTTTCAACATGGTTTAGTTCCACACAGGTAGAGCAAGGGCTGTGCAGGGCAGGAACTGGGCTGGGAGCATCCCCGACTCTGGCATGGGAGGCACCCCCCGCTGTGAGCTGGTGGGCCAAACCAGGGGCCTCCCACCTGGGAAAGCTTGCCCCAGCGAGAACCGAAATGGGGGCCTCCTGCATGGGAAGCACACCCCAGTTCAGCATATGGGTCCGCATAGGCCAGGACCAGAACTCAATCCTCAGACCCCAAGGCTGCAAACAAAGCGAGCGCTTAACACCCTAAGCCTTCCTGGCTTCCCCTAAAATGCAGATTCTGACTCAGTAGGTCTAGAGCAAAGCCTACATTTCTAACATGCCACCAGGTGATGCTTCTGGTCCTCAAATCATCGAGGCTCTAAAAGACCTGAAAGAGTGCATGTGATGAAGCTGGCAATGTCACAACTAATGATGTACAACTATGGAGACTGCTTTGGGCCCTTCTCCCTTTTCTCTCTCTCTCACCTTCTCTGAAACAATAAAATAAATCTTTTTTTTTTTTTTATAAAAGAATGCTGTGAATGCCTTGTGAGCAGAGGGCATGGCTGAGGAGAGGACAGCTACATCTTAGCATCTAACCATAACCAGGACAGAATTGAGGCTGCTCTAATTCTCAAGATGATAAGAAAACAGAAAAAAAAAAAAAAAAAGTGGATGGGGAAGAGAACTAAACTGGAATAGGAATAAACTGTAGAACAAGAATCTCATCTCTTACATCTCTCTGAAGACCTTATTAATTAGTTCCACCACTCCATTTTCTTCTCGTCATTATTATCTCTTTCTGGATTTCACTTTCTATTTTCTGCCACTTAGATAACAGAGTGTCCATCTGTCCTTCAATATCCCAGCCCACCCAACTATCTGTCCTTTTCATTTTATAAACCAAAACACTTAAAGACTCGAATATAAAAAGACCCATGTGTACATTGGAAGCAACTGTATCATCCCTCATAGACTATGTCATACCTTCTCCACTAAATTCTAACTCCAGAACCCATTATTATCTCTTATCAAAAAGCAATTCTAGGGGATGCCGGGATGGCTCAGTGGGTTAAGCACTCACTTTGCAGCCCCAGGGACTGAGGATCGAATTCCGGCCCTGGCCCCGGTGGACCCATGTGCTGAACTGGGGAGTGCCCCTAGTTCAGTTCTCACCAGGGTGAGACTCTGGCCCAGTTCCTGCCCTGTGCAGCCCCGCGCCCACCTGTGGAATGAAACTATGTGGAAAAACCAATGATGTGCAACTATGGAGACTGTTCTGGGCCCTCCCCCTTCTCTCTGTATCTGTCTCTCTCTCTCTCTCTGTGTCAAGAACATTAAAAATAAATCTTAAAAAAAAAAAGCAATTCTATAACTCTGAAAAGAATAGAACACAGTAAGCAACACCACCCTCAAG
>PVKE010009482.1:0-44728 GCA_004027555.1 Craseonycteris thonglongyai
CCAGTTTCCCTGAGACACTTCTGATTACAGTGAACCACTGCTTGAGCAGCGTTGACCAGTGTCCATTTGTATTGCTGTGCATGCCATTTCAATTTACCATGTGTCTCAAATTTATCACGAATGTGTGCACTTGTTAGGTGTGTTGGAGGTTTTGTTGTATATGTGTGCCTCCATTGTTGTACTTCCACAATGTTCTTGAATTTCAAATACTTCTTCAGAATGGTCTTACACTCCTTGAAGGACAACTGTGCCTCTGACATTTATTTTTATTTTTGACTGTCCTGCCTGTCACTGGTGACACTAACATTCATTTGATTGATGCCTCATACTAACATTGCAATTCAATTTCAAAAAGTAACGTATAGATAACATTTCTTAAAATGTGTATACATTTTCTTCGCACTGCCGATATTACCTTATTTAGTTCTCATGGCAATCCTTAACCATTAGCCCTTTTCAAAAGAAATTGACTCAGAGAAATGAAATATCTTGCCTAAGATTGCACTAAGTGGTAGAGATGAATCCTAGATCTAGCGCTGAAGCCTTGAGTTCTTTCCACTATGACTTGACTTCTATGTCCAGATTCTGCTGTGTAAAATTAGTTTGTGATTTGGTTCAATAAATATTTGATCTGTGTGCTAGACAATGTTCTAGGTTCTAGTGATACAGTAATGAACAAAGCAGTCAAAATTTTACCTCATTGGAATCAGATATAAACAGTGTATGTCATGTAATAATATAGTAGATATGAACATATCTAAAGCAGGAATAAGGAGTGTTGTGTTCGAGGTTCTATTTTAAATAAGGTAGATAATAGGACCTCACTGGTAAATGTGACATTTGAGCCAAGACCTGAGGACACAGAGATAGTGAGTCATCCGGTTACCAGGGGGGTAAAGGAGGAAGAGAAAACCTTCAGTGCTTGGCATATCCCAGGAAATGAGGCCAGTGTGGCAAGTATAAGGGGAAGACTAGATCAGATGTAGGGTTGTGTAGGCCAAATTTAGCATTTTGACTTAAAATTTCAACTAGGTGGAAAGCCACTTGGTGGGTTTCTGTGACTTTTTTATTTAACTCTTACTGCTACCTTCTGCCAGCACTAGCGAGAAATGCAAAGGGTAATTTAATGGTCTACGTTGAGCCCATATATCAGCCAGCTGCACTTTACACCCGAGATGCAAAAGCTGATTATTTCGGCCCATCGTACTAAAAGGGTTAAGGATTCTTCTTCCTCTGGCTGCTGTGTTGAGCCTGAAAAGAGCAAGGGCTAAGCAATGTAAGAATCTTGTGGCATCTAGGAGAAATGAGTGGCAGTTATGACTCAATTCTTAGTTTTGGAGAGCCAATAGGTTAGATGTAGGGTTTGACAGTAAAGCAACTGAGGTGTCGTGTCTGAGATCAGGTATTTGCAGTTGGAAACTAAGCCAGAAGGCAGAAATATGGTGTCCTGGGAAGAAGCCAAGTCTCAAGGAATGATTTACTGTCAAAGGCTTCCTACAAAATGATGAAAGCCCACTGGTCGAGAAAGCTTTGGTGTCTGTACAGCCAGTTATAGAATGGGAAAAAAGGAAATAACAGGATGCGGAAACTTAAAATCACTGTGTACTTGTATGCTGATACTGAAAGTATTGTTATTCATACAAGGTGTGCACGCTAAGTACATCCAAACATTGTTCCATAGCATGGTAGATAAAATACTGTTCAGTATTTGAACAAGATGGGGTCAGTTTTTGAGTTGTTCTTGAAGCCTTGGGGGAATGAAAGCTTGACTTCTGTAACCAATACATGCTGCACACCTGGTCTTTCTTTGGCCCAACTGTCTAGCTGAATTGGGAAAATTTTGGCTGTAAACTGAAGCAAAGGCCCACTTAATCTAACCACATGCCAGTTGCTGTTAAAAATCAGGTTCTCCCCCCTCCCCACTCCTTGGTGGGGTTAATAACACAATTTATAGTTCATTCCCACAGCCTAAATCAGCTTCCTGAAATTATTTCATCTAGTGTTTAGCCCTAGTTTTATTGTATTCAGGATATCCACCAAAAGCTTAAGTGTTGCAATTTCAGTGGAGGACTGCTAGGATATAGGACAGGTTACCTTCCAACTCAAATGGAAAAACTATTGGTTCCACCCACCACCCTTCATGGAAACGGGTAGAACATGGAAGACATCAAAGGTTCATCAGATTCAATAGTTTATTACCATCTGCTTAGAGTTTTTCCCCATCCAAGTAAAGGTCACTTAAGGTGCTAACAGAGCAACCTGAACTCCAGCAGCAGATTCTGGGAATGCCTTCAGGATGGATAGGTATTGGTACGCTGTCTTGGCCCTGAGGGTGGTTCGCTTCTCGGGTCACCATGTACTTCATTATGATAATGAAAAGACAAAACCAGGTTTGTTGCTATGTATATGTGCTTTAGTATGCATTAGCAATGTCCCTCCAAATTCATGGACTTTATGGTCTTGGCAGTGCCTTTGATTGGAGAAATTGTGTATTGGTTACTTCCAGTAACCTGACATAAGGAGGAATTTTATCTCACTATGAAAAGGGAGTTAGAATTTAAAGTTCCCCAGAGTCTTCAAACTAAGATAACTTTTGTTTCATTTCTTTGTAAACTGTCACACATAACTCTTATCAAGTATCACAATGTTTATTGATAGATACAAGTATATAAAATCAGGGCATGAACATGACTTGATAAATTAAGTAGACTTAATTTCAATACTATATAAGAGGGACCAATTCAAATTCTCACCATTTGTTTCACACCCACAAAAACCACTTCAAGGGCATTAACGATCTCTCAGAACTGATCAGTTTTGTGCAAGTAAACCATGTTTCTTTTAAAAAGACTTGTGCACTTGCCCAGGCTCAAGGATATTAAAATCTAGCACATAAAGCCCATTACTAGAGGTAGAAATACAGGCAATATACTATTACGGCAACAACCATCAATTACAGTTAAGAATTTTTCTGTAACAACCAAATGGATAATCAAATATTGCAACAACTCAAGTATTACTGAGCAAAGTGCATTTCTACAGTATTCAGTGTTGCTATTCAGTTTTCTAACTTAAAACAGCCTATGATAACTGGCAGCAAAGAAGGTCCTTGCAATAGACTGCCTTCTGCTTGAGAACTTATGATGTAAGTATTGCATGCTGCTAATATACTATCTAAACATTAAAGATACTCCTAAAATATTTGATGGTAGACTATGATTAAGACATTACACTACAAAAAAACCTTACGCAGAAGGAAATCCTAACTGACGTGCTTCTGCTTTAAATAATTGTGAAAACATTACAGCGGAATGAATTTTCGCAGTGGTTAGGTCAAATGCAGTTACATCATAGCAACAGTATGTTTTGCACAATTTAAGGCTTTGGCTGGTTCTTTAGTCAGCTTCTTCCTCTGATTCTTCTTCTTCAGCAGTTTCTAGCCAGGTTAGCCACTGATTCACCTGTAAGTTAATTTGTAATTTAACAAAATAGGTAGTACTTAGAGGAAGAGAAACTCAAAGCAGATTCAGGACCAAATTAGAAACCCAGCCAAGGACAAAAATTTAATCTAGCACTATACACCTTTTATAATTGCCAACTGCCATTATTTGTATATTAGTTTTAAAGTTATTTTTTAATGTTCATTATTTAGATTTGGGATAATACACAAGCGATTTTATGGCCAATTACTGTATTTTTCGCTCCATAAGATGTATCTGACCTACCTGCCTGGACCCGCTCTCCTTCCATGCAGTCCCTGCTTTTGATCTGGCTGCAGGCTTCCCCACAGCATCATTAAGGTCCCCAACGTGCACTCTTCTTCGCAGTATTCGCTCCATAAGACGCACACTTTCCCCTCCACTTTTTTGGGGGGGAAAAGGTCGTCTTATGGACCAAAAAATACGGTAGCTCAGGTATCAGTCATTAATACTGTTCCAATTACATTTCAAGATCACTTTGGTATATAGGACAGTGGCTCCTCCCAAACTTAAAATATATTAAGCAATACTGGAGGGGAAGGGAAGAAAAAGAATTAAGTATTTCCAGCTATCCCAGAATTGCTGGATCAGGGTCCCCAAGGAAAGGGCTAAGGATAAATGCTGGACGGATGATCCTCATAAAACTAGTTTGTGAACTTTAGGAGTCAAAAATAAGACTCTAGAGACCACTGTTTTTCAAAACCTGGTTCCCTGGAAAACATGGTAATAAGACAATCATCTAGACCATGTACCATATGCTACTAAATAAAAAATCTCTGGGATCAGGCCTGGAATCTGCTTTTAAAACTACTTCCCAGGTGATCAACGTATATGCATTTTTCCTGGCGTTAGAATTCAGTAAGATAGAAAATCAAGGTATGGAGAAATCAGAAGCAATGTCTATTGACATTTTTAAAAATGCTTGATTTTAAATTCAATATTGGAATCTCCCAATCCAAGTGTTTTACTTAAAAAGCATTAGCCACCTCATGTCTAACACCGTACAAACTGAAAAGGACTGAAGTCTTTCATTTCATAGCTTTACCTCCTTGTGCTGCTCCTGCCTACTTCACTATAGCATGGAACAGTGCAGAACGACAATGTTATGTACAAACTATTATGATTATTTTGCTTGTACATTTATCTGGCATTGAACAATCCCCACGGATGCCAGTTAAATGAGTCTACTGTATTTCAGTTTTAAAGGCTCTTCACTAAAGTACAAGTCAACTGGAAAAAACAGACCAAATTTCTCCAGCCAAAAATTTACCTGGAACAAAGCCTTGCCTTTCCCGGGAAACTCTTGGGTTATATCTTCTTTCCAAGCCAAGAAAGCTTCTTCTTCAATAATTTCCATGTCATAGAAGTGAACAAAAAAGCGGAGTAACATGCCTAAAAGACAAAACGTAATCCCATTATTTAGCGTGCTGTTTAAGGATTAGCCCGCTTGCCCATCTTCTGATATTGGTCTTCTCACCTTTTGGGAAGTTGCTGTTGTAGCAGTGCACCTGAAGAGCATAGAGGGCACTGACTTGTAGATCAACATGATCATGAAGAAATTTCTGCATCACTGGCTTGAAAGAAAGCAGCAGTTGTTTCTCCTGCTCTAACTGTTCTTTGGAAGGAGCAGAGGAAGAATCTGTTTCATCAGTGGGTGGGTTTACTTCACTAGAAATATACTGTAAGAAGCTGCAGAGAAAGAGATATTACAACTCCAAATTGAATTTTCTACCTCATGAAACAATTCTTATTCCCTTGTCTTGTACTTTTTTCTAGTGAATAAAACACTGCTTAGCTCTGTATATGTAGAAGACCAACTGCATCATACCTAGTCATTAAGATGTTCACAAATCCTTTATCTACATGAAGTTTGGGAGAGATGTTATCTTTAATCCATTTATATATGGTTTGAGGGGATGGATCCAACTTTATTTGCTTCAACAGTTCCTTCTCCAATTTCAGGAGTGGGAACAAGAAACTCAGTCCCTTTCCTTCCAAAATCTCCAACATGCGATCCTTATTCTGATCAATTTCTGAAGAAACAAAACCATGTGCATCATCAGGTAGGGATTTCCCAAATGTACAAATTCGCTAATCCAGCAAAGGAAACTTAACACTTGGAGCAAATAAATGTAATTAAAATCACATTAACTTCTTTTTATTAAGGTGACGTCTACTTGTAATACTTATCATTATCTAGACAGGATCATCACACTGTCTAGGTATATAAATTCAAAGTACCAAGGAATCCTGACATAGTATTAAAAAGACAAAAAATACCCAGCATTCTCTTACCTGGGAGCATTTTCTGCATATTGACCTTGCTTTGTTGAAAAAGTTCTGTTAACCATTCCCGGTCTTGTAATTTAGCTAATTGCTGAAGACAAAGTAAGAAGAGAGGAAAATGGGTGCCACTTTCTAGTGGTTGAGCTAGTTCTGAAATGCTCACCAGCTCAGAAATGATGGCACGAGCTGCAAACTGTGCTAAGTATGATTTCACCAAGGGGATGTCAACCTCCAGTTTGGGGCACTGGTCCAATACATTCAGGAAAGCCTTAGAAAAATATATGTAACAGTCAGTTTATCTGTTTTCAAATGTGAATGGGAAAAGTTCTCTAAAGAATCAGAAAAATATTCTACCTGCATGAAGTTGTCACTTGTGGCTATCCCTTCCTGTTTGAGTAAACTGATCAAAGAACTTGCTTTTTCTTTATCTTCATCACTTCTATCTAAGGACAAGATGATTACTCTGCTTAACATCTCAGGAAGAAAGTGTTTAGGAGCCCTCATTTCTCTTACACCATTGACAGCTTCATTTGCATTTCCGCTATTGAGATATTCAGTCACAACAGTTTCCTAAAAAGAACACAATCCAAATGTCTTCAGTGTTTTTGTTTTTAACTCAAATATACTACATGAATTAAAACTATGGGGTTATTTGAAACTTACAGTTAGCTTAAGTAGTTCTTCCTTTGATGGTGGTGGTTTTTTACTGGTCTTGGCAGGCTTTTCCTGAATAAGTGGTGGGTTAGTTTTGAGACCAAGCTGAGGTGTCTAAAATACAGCAACATAACAGGTATAAATGTTTAATAATTTTTTAAAAAGCTTGTGAATTTAGAGAGGAAAAAAAAACAAGGTATCTTCAGAAAGTACTGAATAGAATAAGCTGTGATGCTATGGTCTATACCTGTCCCAGAGGTGGTGTTTGAGTGCGTGGTGGTTGTGCACTAGGAGGAATCATTGTTATCTGAGGCTGAAGCTTTGGCACTTGATTTTTATTCATTAGGAACGATTGAGCAGGCCTCAGGCTAATCTATAATTGAAAACAAAACAG
Organism: Craseonycteris thonglongyai; assembly: GCA_004027555.1. Taxonomy (NCBI): domain Eukaryota; kingdom Metazoa; phylum Chordata; class Mammalia; order Chiroptera; family Craseonycteridae; genus Craseonycteris; species Craseonycteris thonglongyai. The sequence goes on from PVKE010009482.1 coordinate 6,814, forward strand.
ATATCCAAGTTAACAACATGCAATTGGATAATATACTAAACACAACATTACAAAATCCTAAGATTAATTCAGTATATAAAAACATGACAGAATCTATGACAGGAATATAATTTTCACTAATAACCAAAAAGGTACTCTATGTCAACAAATTTAATTTCTGACAAAACTAAAGAGCTGATCTGCACACAAGAATAAGATTACTATTATAAATCTTGTAGCGTCTGGCAGAAGTAACTCCCCTTTTTTAGTATAGTGTGCTTGTGTGAGACATTGTTACAGAATTACATACATGCTTATGACTTTGTAATAAACAATTTGGTATAGATCATCAGCTGATAAGAGGTGTTACTTATGCAGTACCCTGTATTTGTTATCTGAATTCTCCTAGGATTAGTACCACTAAAATAACCAGAAAAGTTAGTTTAGAAAATGTCTTATTTCTTAGTTAAGTCATTCTGTTTACATTACAGGGAAATCACAATCAAAATCTTGATAATCATTTTCCTTGCTCTTACTATACTTATAATTAAAGAGACTTGCCCTCATATCTCATAATCTTCGCTCATAGGACGCTGGATATCCAAAGAAAGAAAAAGAAGTACAGAAAGAGAGAAAGAAGGTAAAGAATTCCAGCATTAAGTCCTCTTAACGCATCTTTTTATAATCATCGGGCAATATTCTGAATTTACAAACTGGTATATTAAGTAACATAGGCAAATGTACCTCATCTGCATTAAGCTGTCCTTTCTTAGAAAACCGAGGTGGCATATCCTTCGACTGTCCTTGCAGCTGGGATAAGAGTCCCTGACTCTGGTTATGGTAGAGCTGGCTTAGCCCCTATTTCAGAAAGGGAGAAAGAAAGTCTAGATAAAAAGGGGGCCACAAATTATGGTAATAAAAGTACCAAAGGGATGAGCCAAGCCATAAGGAAAGCTTAAATGAATTGCCCAGAGAAAGTAAAAGATGAAATAGGGAAGAATAAAAATCTAACCTAACTGTCAAATAAAGTGATGTGATTTTACTAATACTTTACTAATCTTAAGGATAAGCATTTCATCCAGTTTAAAGTAACTATCAGATGTAAATTTGGCTTAGAAAAACAAATTACTCCATAAAAGTATTTGCATTTAAAAAAATAAAACAAAATCGTATTATTATAGGATTCACTATTTGTTACCTGTACACTCTTAAATGTTTTCTTACCTGGCTTTTCATAAACTTGCCTCCCATCTCTCCAAACTGTGATTGTGTGGGAGGCATGATGTGTCCCCCATGGCCATTGAAGAGTTGATTTGAACGGTGACGCCCCATGGTGGGTGAAAACCTATCCTGGATAACTCCTGGACCAGTACCAATTCCGCTACCTTAAAATATATACATGGACAATTCTTTACAACTCTACTATGTTACAGATTTTTAAATTTAACTAAACCACTGTTTTGTTCAAAATCACCTGGCATTTGTCCAAACATATCAGCAAGTCCTCCAAGTGGGTCCCTATCCATTTTCATCCTGGGTGGCATGAATGGGCCCTCCAGAAAGAATTCACTTCTCATCCCTTGAGCCATAGGAGCTGGAATAAACACTCCTAGATCCTTGAGAAATACAATGAATAAAACATTCTCATTTATTATTTATTTATTTTGGACATTATTTTATGTAAAACTAAAATTCTTATATTGAAAAACACAAAAAACTTCTAGACTATTAGAGTGCTATTTATATAATTTCTGTAAATAATTTCCTCCCAAAATGGATGCAAGGCACTAAAAACATCTTAAAACCCATTTGATTAAAAAAATCTTACTTTTACTGCATCTTGACGGATTTGATTGATCGTCTTTGGTCCATTGTCAAGAAAAGCCTTGCGAGGAACCCAATGGTGTTCTCGCAACTCGACAGTATCCTTTAATTTAAAAAGTTTTAGTAAGTTTCATTTTAATATTCCTAAACAGAAAAAGGGAGCTCATTAACATAATTTAAAAAACTAGTTTTACCTGCAGCAGGAAACGAATCCTCGCTGGCAATTCCTTACTTAACATCAAGGAGCACATTCGGGCAAAGTACTGATCCATTAAGGACTAACAAAACAAAAAAGTACATTAATTCAAAGAAATTGCTATGGCAAATGTATACCTAAGGCTTTTATGACTACATATTGCAATCCTCTATAATAGCACAAAATTAAGTCATCTGATTTAAGCAACATTAAGACAAACTGCACACCATGTCTGTTAGCAATATACATACCTTGGCTCGTTCATGGTCTAATCTAGGTCCCACTGTCCTCATTATCTGACAGAGGCACTCCAAATCCTCTCCCATATCTTTGAGTTGAACTCTCTTCTTCTTTTCCAAAAGCTAACAAAATAAAATAAATGCCTCATGTTGACAAAATCTTACTTCATTTACATGTTAGCACTGTTCCTTATGTTTTCATTGACTCATAGTGCCTACAGAATCAAACATCGTACTCTGTATTTGATCTGTGAAGGAATACTCTTGGGTAGGTAATCAGTTCTACCCCTACCTTACTACACAGCATACTTACTTCCATATTCAGACCATTTAAATGTTTTGCAGGCCCCATAAAATATTTAGCCTAACATTGTCAGATGGTTAAAGAAATAATTGACTCATTTTCCCCAAATAATGAAGTATACCCACTGAGTAGTCTACCGTATTTTCCGGTGTATAAGACGACTGGGCGTATAAGACGACCCCCTAATTTTACAGTTAAAACATAGGTTTAGGCCTATATTCGCTGTATAAGACTACAGCCTCGGAAGTGGGGGGTAGTCTTATACAGCAAATATAGGCCTAAACCTATGTTTTAACTGTAAAATTAGGGGGTCGTCTTATACGCCGGAAAATACGGTATGTCAAAATTCCCAATCACACTTACTGTTTTGATGCACTTATGAAGGATAGATTCATGAATAAGATCAAGTTTTCCAAGTTCTCCAATGAATTTGATGTTCCCCAACATCTTGATCTTAGCAATGGCTCTCTGTTCCTCCTCCTCAGGAAGGAGGGGATTTTCACGCTTATCATAGACTAAAAAAAAAAAAAAAAAGGAAAAAATGAACATCCAGAATTAAGCCGAAAATATATGAAACTACTTATTATCAAATATAAATTCTCACCATCAACATTTCTGGTTCGGTTTTCAAATTCATCTTGTAATTTGGAAATTAGGAGGCGTCTAAATGTCTATTAGTAACAAAAGACATTTGGCAGGTTTTATTAATCAAATCTTTCAAATCAACTTTAAAATAGGCAAAACAAATACTATCACTTACTGTGCTTTGCTTCTGTCCTGGCTGACCCTCTGCTGCTGGGCCATCAAAGTTTGGTGCATCTTCTGCCAATCGCAGACATAGCTGAGCATACAGCGAGCTATACTTTGGCTCTTCTAGGGCTTTGTCTACAATCTACAGAAAATGTCATTTCTTTAAAAACTAAACACAACTTGAAAGAACCCTTCCCTTTATGACTCAATACTTTGCCACCTTAATCTTAAACCTCAAATTTCTTACTGACAAAATTCTCTATGCCTCTATTTTGTAAGCTTTACTGTGTGAACTAAATCAGATAGTTTGAAGTGTTTAGCATAAAGCCTGGAAAAATACAACCACTTAAATGTTAGCTCTTACAGTGTACCAAAAGTCTATCTAGTTTATACAGATTTCATACTAGTTACATCCCCCGCCCCCAAAACATGCTAAAAACAAAACCATAAGCAAACATTGGAATCTCTTATCAACTATCATAAAATTCATTTCCAAGACTAAAATATGGTATATTCCCTAGAAGGAAAAACAAACAAAACCCAAAGAACCTGATTAGGTCCCCAGTTAATTTTTCAAGCATATATAATATGAACAATTAAAAGTGCACCTCTTAAATCTGACGCCATTAAAAGTTAGCGGGTCCTTTATTACCCCCAATTTTTAAAAATACATTTATCCAGTTCACATCTCAGAGTTCTAAGCAGTAAGTGTACAAAAACCCAACTTGGGTTAATTATTTCTCTCTCTTTCAGTTAAGCCAACATTTAACTTACCAGCAGTATGACCCCTTTAAGGATGAGTTTAGACTCTACACCCACATTGAGGAGCTCAAGGCATAGCTTGTCAAACTTTTCAGGAGTAAGCTTATTTAGTATGCTGGGGAAAAAGAAATCACACTTTAAGTGTCAGCCAACACACAAAGAATTTTTTAAATTGTTAATTTTTCTTCCATCACCTTCCTTTAACCAAGACATTTCTTCTAACCCATCCAACCAAAGGGACACTGAACCAAGCCTCACTGTTAGATTATATCTGTACCTAATTGGGGTTCCCAGCTGTCTGACAAAAATATCTTTTATACATTCTCAAAACCCAGAGAGCAAGAGCCTCCTTATTCATGGCTAGATGCAGTAGGTAAGACCATTATGTCTTATGCTTCACTGGGTTACACACTAGACATAGGAAATGTCAGCAAAATGGACTGCAAGCAACTCTTAAGCCCACAAATACTGAGCTCCTCAGCACATCAAAATACACACTTTAGGAATGAACAATGCCTTCTGAACAATATAGCATACATGCAAGAGAAATACAGCCAACCCTTTCTTCTTGCCTCCTTGCAATAAAAGGACAACACAGACCTATAAACTTACCCTCTTACTTTCCTGAAGATCGCATCATGTCGTTCTTTTTCGTTTGCGGAGTTGTTTGCTGCGGAGTTGTCATCTCGTCTAGTGCTTCGTGCAGGAATCCATTTCTGAGCGTTTTGCCCTGGGGTTTTCCCCAGGAACTCGCTAATAAACAGACTTATAATTAAGATTAAGACAATTTATAAACATAGCATTCAGTCACATATCAAATGTCATACCGATCTGAAATTCTTTTAAATACAAAAATTTCAGTTTAGGGTTCTCAACTTCCCTTACAACTAAAAAACTAACCATTGGTGGTTCTCCAACAACACTGTGTATCTGAATCACATTAAGTCCTTTTGTTAGAACAGATGACTGCTGGGCTCAGCCCCAGTTTCTGCTTTAGTGGGTCTGGGACAAGGCCCCCAGATTTATACTTCTAATAAGACTTCCAGGTGATGCCAAAGCTGCTGATCCAGGAACCACACCTTGGAAACCAGTTATTTTCTAACACTTTATAACCATATTTCATAGGTAGTGCTTTAACACTACCAGTTATTATGGATAATAATTGATTTCAGAAATAACATCAGTGAAAAAAGTAGGACAAAACAGTTTGAGAGCCTCAACTCATATAAGATGATTTGGCTCAGGAATAATCAAGAGTTGATATTCTAAATTGAAGTTATGTAGAAACCATACCCAATAAGGTTAGGATTCCTGTCATGCAAGACAAAGACTATTAATATAAACCTATAGTTTGTAAAACTCATTGTTTTTAAATGTTTGTTACTCTACCTGTTGCCAGCAGTCTTGGGATAGTGCTGAGGTGCACCCCTACTTCCTCCTCCGCCCGAAGAAGCACTAATTAAAAGAAAAACATTAAAAAACAAAACCCATATACCACTTATGTTTAACTCAAAGGGATAACGGGTCTCTTTAATTATTCTGTATTTTATAGTACATTCAGTCAGAATTATTTGGTGTGGTGATTCTTTTGGGGTTTTGTGACTGGTCTGTTACAGCCAAAATAAATCTACACATACCTGAAACGAGAAGCACCCCCTTCTGCAATCGCACTCTCCACTTTGGCGGCTTGAACACGAAGAATCTTCAAAAGAATAATATTAATGGATGGGGTGGGGAGGGAAGGGGATGGAGAAATGAAAAACCTAGAATGAGAAAGAGTACCAAAATTAGACACTGATCACATACAAATCTATAACGCCCCCTTCAATTATAATTTATTTCAGATTGTGCCACTGCAGTTGAACTTTTACTGCATTGCAGATCTCCTATGGCTATAAAAATAGAATGTACTCAAAACACAAATGGACAGAGTTTTATTTTGTTCAGTCACCCAGAAGTTCCCTTGTGCTCAAGGATGCAAAGAGCCCTCACAGAAATATAATATCTCAACTACTACAAACGAACCTTTGAAAAAGCCACATTCTACCTCCTTTAAAACCGAGCAGAGACCAATAGAAAATCTAACTCTATCAACACGGGCACATTATATGTAAAATATCGTTAATAGTTTAATGCTCAATGACAAGCCAAACAGACTACATAAGGGATACCCAGACTGTTTAGCAGTTTTCTTCACTGTCCATTTTTTCTAACTCCTTCGCAGAGGGCATCCAGTAAGATGCTCGAGGGACACGGGTGGACACTAAGCACGCGGAAGGGCCACAACATGGCAGCAGAAACCTCCGCCCCATTTTTTCCCTTCCTAGGAACAAAAGAACAGTGGATTCCCCCTAGCCAGGCTTGAGTTAGGGAAGTGCTTCCGCCAGCCTCTTCACGAAGCCGCCGTGGACAAGCCTCCGCGGAGAGGAGTAGAGGCCGCCCCCGCCGGCCTAGCGCCCGGCTCTTTGTTCTCCAGTCGGGAAGGCGGCCTCCTTCCCACCCGCCGCCTCCAAACGGGCCCCCTGCGTCCCCACAAATCCCCAAAGGATTGACAGCCGCCTCGCCATTCCCTTCCCAGCTGACAAAAGGGCATAAATCCTTGTTTTCTCTTCCCTCCCCTGTCTCAGGAGGGCCCGTCGGGAATGCCCTTCGATCCCCCCACGGGGAACAGCCGGCGTCGAGGCTTCACACACTTCCTTCCCGCAGGGCGGCCGGTCTCCGGGACTCCTGCGCCTCGTTTGGTCCCGCGCCAACGGCCGGGTCCTCCCGCCTGCCTGCGTCCCTCTCCGCCGCGGCGCGTGCGGCCCCGCCACGCTCCCTTCCCGTCCGAGCACACCCGCGCCTAGGATCGCCCCGATCCTGTCCCACAGGGGAAGGCCACCGACAGCCACGAAGACAGCTGGGTCCGCCCAAGCTGCCGGTTTCCTTCTACTCCGCCGGTAACGGGAACGGAAAACAAAAGCGAAGAATTTCCAGGTGCCTGAACCGCGGAGGAAACGCTAAAAAGTGTCGCCCCGCCCGGCCCCGCCTGCGGCCGCCATTTTGTACCGCCCGAGAACAGACTGCTAGGGCACGGCGGCCATTTTAGAGCGCTCTAGCGGCGGCGGCGGCGACGGCGGCGGCACCACTCACCTTCACCGAGAACTCAGCAGCTGCAATCGCAGCTGCCTCCTCAGGATCAGGTCGTCAGGGACGGGGAAGGGAGGGGGTGGGGAACGGAAACAAAAAAGGGGGAGGGAAGGGGAAGGAAGGAGTCGGGAAAGGCTTGGAACTCTCAGCTCAGAGGACTCGCTGCTGCAGCCACCACCCGGTACCCGCCGCCACCTCCATAGAGCTCCGACTCGCTGCTGGCGCTGAGGCGTGTCTGAAGCCGAACTTATCACTCTGGGGCAGCCGAACCCACCAGAGCCACCCCGAATGTCTCCTTCGCCACCCAATCAACAGCCTGGCTTCTCTCCGCCACCAATCCGCGCAGGGCGGCAGGGAGGAGCCATAAGGCCAAGCTCGGTTGCGGCGCAGCCCGACCGCAGTGCGCAAAGCCGTATTCGCGAAGTCTCTAAGGCCAAGCCAGCGGCGTAAGGGGAGCTGAGCGAGGCTGGCGTGCGGGCCACTTGCGTAAAGTCGGAGAACCCTTCTGAGTATGCGTTGGCGTGGCGGTCTCATCTGCCCCGTCTCTTTGTTCCCAGAGTCCGTACCCTATGCTGGAGTTATACAAATCTCATTCCTCTTTACCTCGTTTTCTCACCGGGAATGTGGGAAGAAAACTCGCCTTTGTCCTGCCCTATCCGATTCCTGTCCGCAAGCATTGATTTTCCTGGCGCCTTCAAGGAGCCGTGATTGCGCCTGGTAGGCCGGGCTTCCCTGGGACGGGCCTGTAGGATGGAGGCCTGGCGCCCCCGGGGCTCAGCGCCCGGAATCGCTGTTGATCTCCAAGTGCTCGGCTTCGGCCGCTGTATTGTGGAGGATCCCGGATAGTAGGGTTCAGGAGACGAGACGGTGCACCCAAATGCGAAAAGAAAGCTTCATTTCAGCTACCTATTTATCCCACCCCCTGCAGAGTGAATGAGAAAAGGATGAAAGGAAGGGGGTTATTGTCTGAGCGCTTCACAGAAAAACAGCTTTCCCCAAAGAAATATCCCGCCAGCAGTCACAGAAATACCCAGAATATACCAGACTAATGTGGAAGCAGTGTTTGCGAGGCGCGTACGTCGGAGGATTTTATTTGTTACCTCCTGGGTTTTTCTTAGCTTAAAAAAAAAAATTTTTTTTTTAGTACGTTGAAGATTGCCAGGTGTGCATTTCCATTTTATGTAAGGTCCACCATAACACATGTTAGACTTTTCAAAGCTGGAAGACTGAACTATTATTTATACGTCTCAGGTAATATTTTAAAGAGTACTGTAAAATGAAGTGTTAACTTCGTTTGCGACATCTTAGCTATCCAAAAAATGGAGTCATGTTTCCATATACTAAACCACCAATAAATTTCCCCATCTTCATTTTTAATTTACAGTTCTTGATAGTGTGTAATCAAAAGCAAGAACATGTGTGTGTGTTAACATGCATGACTTACTTTTTAAGAAATTGTTCAATAAAGGGCAGAATTTTCAAAGACCCAAACTTATATTTTCCATGTCAAAATGGCTCTTGGTGTTGAAAGCACCTAGTCCTTAATATAATTTTTGAGAGTTGTAGTTTTTCATAGGACATTTAAACCTAATTATAGAAGAGTGTTGTGACTCTGAAGGTTTGTAACATAATTGCAGCATCTTTAAATCTTCGCCATATATTAGGCTGATCATCCCCCCTCATTATATTATTACAATTATTGCTATTAAATCAATTTCACTTGAACTTTAACAACTAGAAAAGATATTCTCACTGTTGGAGTTATTACATGTTTTAAAAAAGGTAACTTGTTTTGGGGAAAGGTGCAGATTCTGTTTCAAATACAAAAGGTTTCACTTTGTAAATTCAGGACCATTCTAGCTGCAAAATAACACCAGAATAATATTTCTTTATAATCTTTGTAGGGTTTTACAGTTTGCAAAAATGCTTTCATGTATGTGAGATTTTATTTTTACACATCTGGTTTACATTATTCATGACTCATAATACATTAAATGATAGAAAGAATAGTGTTCAAAAACACTATTCAAGTCTAGACTTCAAAGAATATTTACTGAGCCCTAAAACCTGGATGGTTTTGAGCAACTTGAAACTCAATAATTACAAATAAAAAAGGTTTTACTTAATTTAAAAAATCTTAGCTGATTGTGAACCCCTATGCTATCGGCTTTGCAGGTGTGGGTGTATGTAAGAAACTGGGCTGACAGAGACCTAAGACATAAAAAATGAAAATATGGATAAAACACAGCCTTTCAATGACCTTTCAATCAGTGGGAGGGATAGATACTATAGTTACAATTTTGAAATATTCCCATCACATCATGAATGTATGACAATTCAAGTCATTGTAATTTAGCTTTAAGTTTATAGAAAATTGAACTTTAAATACACCCACTACAATCTACTAGTTTTAAGACTTCCATTTTATGTCAGTTTTCTCTAAAATTGAAAACATCTTAAGAGTCCTGACTGACAACTTGTACATTTTTTTGCATTATTTTAACTAATGTCAAATGCTGGTTATTATTCTATATAAGTCCTAGAGCATCTGCTATCCTATTTGTGTTTAAGGATTCCCTAATCATACATCTCCAGCCCAGATCTCTCACTAACTTCAATTCTGAATTTGCAACAACCTATTGATCAGAGATGCAAACTTGCACCCATATTTAGTCTGGGCTACACAGTAATTTTAAACATTTGAATTCATTGACATTAAAATTTTAGGAGATTTTACATACAAATACAAGTTTCTTTTCATGAAAAAGCTGAAAATATTGCCACATGAGGCCTGACATTCCAACAGGGCTAGTGCAGTTGGGTAGTGACTGCCTCATCTAGATGTTTTCTCTTCATTTCACCAGAGTTAAATCTGACTTGACGCACTCATTTATGTTCCTGTTTGGCCTCTGTAGTCATATTGCTTTTTTGTTATTTGTTCAAATTCAACAAATTCAGCATATAACTGATCATCTTCCTATTATAAGGAAAAGGAGTCAGCCTAGTTAGTTTACGCAGTCTGATGATTAAGCTCACGAACTCAACCTAGAAAAAGTGCTACCTACCTCATTGCTGAATATCACTACAGTCACCTTCAAAGAACTCCCCTTGGGAAGCTATGCAATAATGCCAGTGCCTAGTCTACCCTTCAAAGCAATTGTGGAACTCTTTTTCTGAACGGGCCATCAGAGCCATTGTTGTATCACTTAATTTCCTAAATGTCATCAAAATGTCTTCCTTTTAATATTTCCTTTATTTTTGGATTAAAAAAAAAAAAAGTCACTGGGGGCCAGATCAGGTGAGTAGGGAAGGTATTCCAATAGTTATTTGTTTACTGGCTAAAAACTCCCTCACAGACAGTGCCCTGTGAGCTGGTGCACTGTCATGATGCAAGAGCCATGAGTTGTTGTCAAAATGTTCAGGTCGTTTTCATCTCACTTTTTAAAAAATATTTTTATTTATCTATTTTTGACAGAGAGAGAGAGATACAGAGACAGAGACAGAGAGAGAACTGAACTAGGGGAGCTCCCAGTTCAGCATATGGTTCCACACGGGCCAGGGTTGGGATTCGATCCTCGGTCCCCGGCGCTGCAAAGCGAGTGCTCAACCCACTGAGCCATCCCGGCTTCCCCCCATCTCACTTTTTAATGCAACCTTTTCAGCACTTCCAAATAGTCAACTTGGTGGTCTGTCCAGTTGGTACAAATTCATAATAAACAACCCCTCTGATATCAAAAGAGGTTAGCAACATTGTTTTGACTCTTGATTGGGACTGATGGAAGTTTTTTTGGTTGTGGAGAATTGGCTGACTTCCATTGTGCACTTGGATGCTTTGTTTCAGGGTCGTATTGGTACACCCATGTTTCATCACCAGTGATAACACAGTCCAAAACATTGTCTTGCCTCTTCAAAAGGTCTTGGCAAACTTAGATTCTCCTTTGCTTTTGTTCATCGGTGAGCTCCTTCGGGACCATTTTTGCATAGAACTTTCTCATGCCAAAAATTTCAGTTCAGATTTTCCTGTTTTCTCTATCGATGTTCACTTGATCTACTACCGTATGCGTCTCATAGTCAGCTGATGATTTTGATGCACAATTTGAAGAATTTCTGCAATGTTTTTGTCAGTTCTGCTTGTTACTGGCTGCTCTGACTTCTCTTTATCACTGATGCTTTCTCTCCCCTCAGAAAAATGTTTCATCAATTTGGACACTGCTGTTTCCTTCATGTCATTATCCTCATCAATTTGGACTAGCATGTCTGTCCCTAATTTCACTTCCACTCTTGCCAAGTTTAACAAGAAATGTAATGTTTGTTGTTCTAATTTAAGCTCTGACAATCTTGCAACAGCACACAAAAACACTCAACAGCAACAATGAATGCCACTCAGCAAGACACTGCTACATGTCAACATGAAGACAGCTATGAGACACTGATGTACCAAGGTTATGAAATTGTACCGACTTGTTTGTACAGTGCTGCCAGTGCAAGCACATGGTGGCAAGTTCACAAACTTAATTGTCAGACTTCATAAATGTCTTCTCTACCACGTATTTAACTGCTCTTTCTTTTTAGTTCCTGTATCTGTAAAGTAAGAATAACGGTATTTATAGTTGTTGTGAGAATTAAGTGAGATAACATATGTAAAGCACATTGCATAGTTCCTAACATAGTAATTACATAGTGGCAGTTACCATATTATCAATAATATTGATTAACCATCTGTTTCACAACTATTTTAGTTTTACTTAGAATCCTGCTATTCTTCTGTACTAGAAATTTGACTTTACATTCTCTTTCCTTTTGATCAGGTTTAATATTCACTCAGTTACTGAGTCCTAATGTTATTTCCTTCTAACCTTCCAACATTTATCTTCTATCCTGCAATGTCATCTCATGCATACTAATCTAGGCCTTAATAACTTTTCCTCCTGGATTATTGAAAAATTCTAGTTAGTCTCCTATAGCCTTTTCCCTCTACTCTGGATACTCATATTAGTCTTCCTTAAAACACCTTTCCCTCCAACATATCATTACCATGTCTAAGAATCTTAGTGCTTCACCATTTTCTACATCAGTTAATCTCAACCTGGGCTGCACAGTAGAATCACCTGGGGACATTTTAAAACTCTCAGTGCCTCCTAGGCTGTATCCAAGACCAGATAAATTTGAATGTCTCTAGAGTGGGGCTCGGGCATTAACAGCTTTTAAAGCTCTCCAAGTGATTCCAATATGCAATCAAGGTTTGAGAACCACAGTAGCAGGTCAAAATATTATAGAAAACAACATTTACAGCTGAAGAAAATCATAGGAAAAGGACACTGGGTTCCCAAGTAGGGAAACGGGCATTAGAACCCAGGGATCCCACTTCATATACCTTTGCTTGTTTTTAAAGCCCTTCATTTTCTGGCCTTACCCTACCTATTCTGTTGGTCTTATTTTTCACCACTCCTAGATACCCAATCTTCTCTCATAAAGCCAGTTCAGCTGGTATTACTGCATCAAAGCGTTCACTCCCACTAATGTTCTACTGCTTGCAAGTTTGAGGTCATTCTCATTTATCCCCTCTACTGATTTATTCCTGAAAGTGCCCTGCTCAAAGACCTCAGTAGGTTTCCCCTAACAGAATAACATCCGAAGTCCTTAGTAAGGCCCTTTGTAATCTGGTTTCAGACTATTTCCCTGTGCTTAGGTACATCCTGCCCCCATTCCTGGTTATCCATCATCTAGCTCTCTGGTACCCCAAATTTGCTCTGTTATAACATCAATGTTCTATGTCATATAACTAAAATTTGGTGGTCTTTGTCAGAGACTTGGCAGCAAAAACCAAAGCGAATGAGTTAGTATACTAATGATTAATCAAGGAGCTTGGGCTTAATTTGTTTTCAAGGAGCTCACAATCTAGAGAAAGAAAAGATACATACACCAATTACATACAAGAGCAGGGAAGGGTAGAATCAATGCTAAACTTGAACCAAGAAAAAAATGGTATAAGGTTTCACAAAGGGAATAATAGATGAGGCTGTGACCATCCTTCTTTGAATGCCAGAATGATGATTTGGGAACTGACTATAAAAGCAGAGAAAGTTCATGAGCTAATCAGAATTCTGATAAATTTTAGTTTAAAGCTCATAGTTTTAATTTATCAGAGTGTTGTTTTAGGACAATTAACAATTTGGCGTATGTAGAATGGATTTAAAGATAGGGAGATCAGTTAGAAGGCTATGTACTATATTATTTTGGAGGGGCTTATTTTTATCTCCCTTCCAAAATCATAAGGTCCTTGAGATTGAGAACACTTCTCTTGCATTTCTAGTAGAATTCTTTATACACAGCAGGAGCTGAGAAAATACTTGTGCATTTAATCTTGTTGACATTTACTCATTCATTTTTCTCGGTTTCCATGACGTTAGAGTTTCAGGATTTCCTCCTACCAGATTGGTTCCTTCACCAATTCAGCTACTTTTTCCTTTTATGCATGACCTCTTAATATTGAAATACCCAAGGATTTTTGCTGGGTTTTCTTCTCTTCCCTCTGAATACTTTCCCCCTAGGTAATTCATCTATCCTATGACTTTAAACACACTTTGTATGATGATTTCCAAATTAATTTCTCCATCTCTGATTCATACCTCTCCCCATGCAAGTTATAAGTATATATCATATTACCTACTGAAATTTTCCCTTGGATATGTAATAGGCATTTCAAATTTATAATAACATGTTCAGAATAGTTTTTCTCCATTATTCACCATCAGCCAGTTGCTATGGCCAAAACCTATGAATCATTCTTAAATCCTCTGTCTCTCATCTCCTTTATCCAATCCATCAGAAATTATATTGGCTCTATATCCAAAATATATCTTAAATTGATCCATTTCTCTTGGTCTACATTGCTATCACTCTAATCTAAGCACCATTATCTCTAGCCTGGATTACTGCAAGAACCCCATAATTGGTCTCTCAGCTTCATCTCATTCTCCAATACATTCTCTACCCAGAAGCCAGTCATATTTAAAAAATGTAAATCAGATAACATCATTCCCATGTTTAAAACACTTTGATCATGGATGTGCATTGTATCCACAATAAAATCTAAAGTTCTTATTGCGGCCTACATGGCCTTACACGTGCCAGCCCTTGACTACTACTCTGAACTCATCTCGTACCATGTTCTTCCTTGACCTCTGTACTTCAGTCCTGCTGGCCCTTTTTTCTATTCTTCAAATATATCAAGTTCAAGCAAAGTTTGTTTCTCAAAGATGCAAAGAACTTTTCCAAGTTCCATTACCCATAAAGCTCTCATTCCAGCTTTTTACATGGCTGGCTCTTTTTCATAATTAAGATATCAGCTTTATGAAATTATGGTTACCTCTTGAGAAAACTTTCCCTGATCATACTATGAATTGTCTCTTTTCCAGGCACTCTATTATATCACTCTACATACTTTTTTTCATAGTCCTTATTACTATTCAAAATGATTTGTTTTGCATTCTTTCCTGTGTATTGCCTGCTTACTGTATTAGGATGTAAACTCAATGAAAGCAGGGACTTGTCTGTCATATTCACTGCTATATTCCTTGGATACAGTGCTTAGAATAGTTCCAGAAATAAAGCAGGCATCAATAAATATTTATGGGCTGCCAGGATAGCCCAACAGGTTGAACACTCGCCTTGCAAGCGCAAGGTCCGGGGATTGAATTCTGGTCCATGCAAATACATATACTAAACTGCAGTCCAACTGGTAACCACTGAGATAGCAGCAAAGATACTCACCTCCCATGTGGGAGGCCCCCCAGTTCAGTTTCTGCACTGTGTGGCTCCACATCCACCTGTGTGGAATGAAACCATGTCACAACTAATGTTGTACAACTATGGAGACTGTTCTGGACCCTCCCCCCTTTCTCTCTCTCTCTCTCACCTTCTCTCAAACAATAAAATAAATCTTAAAAAAAAATAAATTTATTGAATTTAAGAATATACATTCTTTCATTTGAGTCTCAGTAAAAATCATTTGGGGGTAAGATGGGCAGTATCATTTCCCCCATTTTACAGACAGGGAAATTGAACTAGGGACTTTTCCAAAGTATTAGGATGTGGCAGAATCTCATACTTTTCCAAGTGTGCCATGCTTCTTCCTAC
Organism: Craseonycteris thonglongyai; assembly: GCA_004027555.1. Lineage (NCBI taxonomy): Eukaryota > Metazoa > Chordata > Mammalia > Chiroptera > Craseonycteridae > Craseonycteris > Craseonycteris thonglongyai. The sequence goes on from PVKE010009482.1 coordinate 22,136, forward strand.
AGAAACATGAGTAGCCATAATGGGGATATTCCTTTTTTCTTTTTAAAATCACTTCTGCATGTACCGTGTAAGGTGCTTCCATTGGGTTTCTGTAGCTACCATAACAAAGAGTCCCAAAGTAGGTGATTTAAAAACAATAGAAATTCATATTCTCACAGTTCTGGAGGTCTAAAGTACAAAGTCAAGGTGTTGGCAAGGCTGTACTCCCTATGGAGGTCCTAGAGGAGAATCCACCCTTGGCTTCTCCCAGCTTCTTCTCTCGGCTTCTGATGGCTGCTGGCACTCATTGGCTTGTGGCTGCATCACTCTGTCTTCACATTGCCTTCTCCCTCTGTGTGTGTGTGACAAAACTCCCTCTGACTCTCTTTTATGAGGATACATGTCATTGCACTCAGATAATTCAGGATGAACTCCTCTCAAATCCTTAACTTGATTACATCCTTTGCCATATAAGGTAATATTCACAAGTTTTAGGGATTAGGACATGGACATATGTGTTGGGGCCATCATTCAGTCCACTACAGTGCTCATAGCATTTTAGTGCAGAATTAAATTCTTGGAATTCCATTTAATGGGCTAGTCTCTCTTCATTTGAATCATCATTCATTTTAACAAATATTTAGTGAGCACCTAATGCACGCTGTGTACAGAAATTGGGTATACTTTGATAAATAATTGTAAGTACTTTATGCCTTGGTGTGAGAGAGTGGTATTAATAAAACATTAGGATAGCAGGCATAAACTAGGACTATACCAGACAAACCAGGACATATGATCACTTACAACTGCATATTGTTAGGCCAACAGAATAAAATAAATCAAGATCCTGCCTTCTAATAGTTTTCCTTTTGCCATTTCTCTTTTTAAAAGTCAAACATAGTGTTTAGTTTTTAAAGTTTTTAAATGGCTGGACAGTAGCCTGACTGGGGTGATTTCATTGGATTTCATCAATATGCAGACTCCTCATACCTTTGGCTATTGGACTTGTAAGCTGTAAGTGGGAGGCCCATTTCAGGGCAAATTTTCTATACTACACTTGATCTTAGCTAAAAGGCCGAGAAGTGATACAAATTTTTTAGATAGGCTACAGATGCACTTGAGTCTTAAGTAGAGGAGGACAGCTGATGCCTTCAGTTCACTGTATTTCAGAAATTTTAAGAAAATCGAAAGTTAGAGAATGGGTACTGTTCATTTGCAATAAACACTCCTGAAAGGTGATCAACATTACTGGCCACAACTTAGATGTTCTATGCAATTCCTAGTATTTCTTTCCTTCCAAAGCAATAAAACATATATGAATACAAGTTACAAAGAATATTATTATAGGGATAATGCATCACTCTAATTTGATATAAAAATTTTTTGCAAACTTTGGTACTTTATAATTTTTATTAGTGACTATATTTAATACATCTTACAACCAAATGTGATTAAAAAGTACCGGTATGCTAAAACAATGCAGCCGAAGAATCATTGTTCTTGAAAATGAAAATTATTGAACTGAAATAGATGCTTAAGCACCATAAACAAAATATCTAATCATGTTTGAGAGGGCAAAAAGTATACATGTCCAGAGCATTATATACATTAATAATTATTTGTGAAGTATTAAAGTTTACACTTTAAGAATGCTTTCACATGCAGCAGAAATATTTTTATTTCCATTTCACAAATGAAACTGAGGTTTGGAAAAACTGAGTTGTGCATATCTTTTTTTTTTTTTTTAAGATTTATTTTTAACAGAGAGATACAGAGACAGAGACAGAGAGAAGGGGGAGGGCCCAGAACAGTCTCATCATTCGTTTTTCCGCATAGTTTCATTCCACAGGTGGGAGTGGGGCTGCACAGGGCCCGTTGAGAACTGAAATGGGGGAACTCCCCAGTTCAGCATATGGGTCCACACGGGCCGGGGCCGGGATTCGATCCTTGGTCCCCGGGGCTGCAAAGTGAGTGCTTAACCCACTGAGCCATCCCGGCTTCCCCCACATCTATTTTTTAAAAACTTTTATCCTAGTGGTTTTTCTCTAATTTATAGTTTATCTCTTAATAGAGTCTAGAATGTTCAGAATTAAGATGTAGTACTTGTTTAATGCTACTAAACCATTTACCTGAGTCTGAATAATATAATCAAACCAGCTGTGATAGTTAATTTTATGTGTCAAATTGCCAAAGCCATGGTACCCGAATATTTGGTTGAACACTAGATGTCTTTGTGAAAGTGTCTTTTTGAATGAGATTAACATTGAAATTGGTGGATTTGGAATAAAGCTGATTACTCTCCATAATGTGGGTGGGCCTCATTCTATCAGTAGAAAGCCTTACTAGAACAAAGATGGATTATCCCCCAAACAAAAAAGGAATTCTGCCAGAAGACTGGCTTTGGACTTGAATAGCAACTCTACTCTGAGTCTGCAGATTGAAAAGTCCACCCCATTAGACTCTGGACTCACCAAGCCTCTACAGTCACAGAAGCCAATTCCTTAAAATTAATACATAACTATCTCTCTCTCCACATATCCTGTTGGTTCTTTTTCTCTGGAGAACCCTAACTAATACCGCAACTATTTGGATAACTATTGTGATCAGGTAGAGTTGACTTAGAGAAACTGAAATTAATCTCATCCTATTTCTTTGGAAGCTTGATGGTTAATTTAGAAGCCCATTTAAAAAGAATGCACAGTCTTAAGTAACTTTTAAAGTGGAAGTACAAATATGCAAGATATTTAAATACTCAGTTACCAGGGGGTAAGTTTAAAATACCAGACAATCAGTTATTTAATGCTATTGCTCTGAGAACCAGTGTGTGTTCATATGTACTACAGTGGAATTCTGGCTCTGGATCACCTATTAACTTGTTTGAAAACTTAAGCGAGTTACTTTGTATACTGGAACTATAGAATTTTCCTAAAGATACACATATGAATACATATGTTTCTCTTTATAAATCTTCTTTGAGTTTCTCTGATGAAAGAAGCATCAATAATGACAAGTACCAAGTATAAGGATGATGACAATAATCATCATAGTGATAATAATGCTTCAGAGCTATGGCAGCATTATTTTTCTGAGCAGGCCAGAGCATTTCCTCTGTGAGATCACAGTACTTTTAAGGGAGGATGGTAAGCGGGGTAGGTAGTAGGATCACAATTCCAGATGATGCAACTGAAACACTCTGAGATCTATAATTAGGGTCTTGCCTCTGACGTTGCACAAGTCAGGGTCTAGAAACCAGGATACAGGTTCCCTGGCCGAGTACTCTCCCTTTTAACTGTGTTTGCCTCAGCTGTTTCCTGGGCTGGGAATTCAGGATCTCTGATTCTTCTCTAGATTTAGGCAGTAAATCAGAGTTGTGTTTGCTGAAAAATACCAAATACTTACCTTTCATTAGTTTAAATACAGTCTGGTTGACAGTTATACTTTATTTTGGCTGATTAAATAAAGAGGGGAGGGAGAACATTTATGAGCCATTAAGGAACTCAATACAGAAAGCAAAGATACCAGGGTGAACCAATGCTGATCCAGTTACCCAGTGCTGTCTCAGAGACTTGAATCTTTGTCCAGAACACTGCACATCTCCATTTTCACAGCTGAGCTCAGAGCCTATCCATAACTCCTCCCCTTCCTTAGAAGAGAGAGTACCTATCAGAGTATATGGAGGCTGTCCAGAAAAAACCCAGCCATTGTTAATATAACGAGGACAGTTACATGGCTGGATACTTTCCAGACGGCCCTTGTACAAATCAACAAAATATCTTGGTTTTCAATGTGGAATGATATATACCAGAACAAAGGATTACCCTTTATTTTTAGTTAATTCACTATATCCTTTTTTTTTTCTCTCAAGCATCATTTATATTAGAACCTCATATTTTGTTTTAGAAAGACTTCTTATTCTTTTCTGGTCAGAACATTTTAAAAGTTAGTTTCCTTTCTGCGTTTTTTCACTACAATTGCAAGCCTGAGATAAAATCCAGCTGGATCTGGGAAATAACTGGTGAGAAAGAAAATTACATTAGTACTTCATATATTCAAAGGTAAGTTCACTCACACCTTTTTGATTACAACTCACCTTTCCATATCACACTAGAGCCAAAGGGCAAACACATATACATATGGTCATGCACTGTTTAAAGATTTATTTTTATTGTTTGAGTGAGAGAGAGAGAGAGAGAGAGAGAGATACAGAGACAGAGAGAAGGGGGAGGACCCAGAACAGTCTTCCTAGTTGCACATCATTGGTTTTTCCACATAGTTTCATTCCACAGGTGGGCGCGGGGCTGCACAGGGCAGGAACTGGGCTGGGGTGAGACCCTGGTGAGAACTGAACTGGGGGCATTCCCCAGTTCAGCATATGGGTCTGCACAGGCCGGAGCCAGGATTCAATCCTTGGTCCCCAGGGCTGCAAAGTGAGTGTTTAACTCCCTGAGCCATCCCAGCTTCCCCACGGTCATGCACTGTTTAATCATGGGGATAAGTTCTGAGGAAGGTGTTAGGTGGTTTTGTTGTGCAAACATCAGAGTGTGCTTACAGAAACATAAACCTTGATATAGCCTATTACACACCTAGCCTATATGGTATACCAATGTCACATCTGCGGTCCATCATTGATCAAAACACCATTAAGCAGTGCATGACTGTATAACGACAAACCACTAAATTAAAACCATAGATGGGGGGGGGGGGAGACCAGAGTCATTTCAAGGCTAAAAGTTATGATTTATGAAAAGTTGAAGAATTGAGAATTTGGGAAGGAGACAAAATATTTAGTTTTAATTATACAAAAATAGAAAAAGATTTAATTTTGACAATCCCTGGTATATTTAAGACAGAGACAAGGGGGATCATGATCTATGATTACAAAATGTGCTTCTGGCTTCTCAAAAAAGAACCCAAAACAAAACAAACCCACAATATAATAGAAGTCAAGGATAACATTTTTTCTTACATTCAAGAGTCAATGGAGACAAACGTGAAGGACTATTTAAACCAGCAGTTCCCAACATTTTTGGCACCAAGGACCAGTTTCTTGGAAGACAATTTTTCCATGGACTGGGGTTGGGGGCAGGGTTGGAGGGAGGGTTTCAGGGTGACTCAAGCACATTACAATTATTGTGCACTTTATTTCTATTATTATTACATTGTAATATATAATGAAATAATTATACAACCAATCTAATGCTGAAGCTCAGGCAGTAATGCGAGTGATGGGGAGTGGCTGTAAATATAGATGAAACTTCCCTTGCTCACCTGCTGCTCACTTCTGTTGTGTGGCCCGGTACTGGTCTGTGGCCTAGGGGTTTGGGACCCCTGATCTAAAGAGTCACTCATTTGCCCTCATTACCATCTATAGACCAAAGGCAGTTCATTGAGAAATGAATGTAACATTAGTTTCAGCTTCATCTTTATGTTCTTCCTAGCAGTGCCTGGCACATTGTGATTATTCAAAAAACATTTGCTGAATCGTTAGTGTAGCAGAAGTAACACAGGTCTCTTTGTAATGAGGTCATGAATCAACTATATTAATAATTAACAAACACTAGGTGCTTACGATGTTGCAAAGTATGTTCTAAATGTTTTACATGTGTATAGCAACCCTAAGAGGTAGTCGATACTATCCTGTTACACCACCAAGGAAGCTGTGGCACAGAGAAATGAGTATGTGTCAGAACCAGGGTGTGAGAGAAGTCAGTATGGATTCTAGATCCCCAAAGCTATACCACCACTTATACTGCCTCAGGTTAATTAGAAGTGCCCCAAGGTAACTCCATGCTAAATTAAACCAGAGCTGGATACCTGCCTGAACCAAGAAGAGAAAGTATGCTGCTAGGCTGATGAATTATAGTAAACCTTGGGAGTCAGGAAGAGCCTCTGCTAGATTATAGAGTGGGGCAAACACACGTACTCATACCCACAGCTTGGTAAGTGGATAGTGGAACAGTGGATTTCAGAACATCTTGACCTCTTGTCTGGGCACATTTATGTTGTGCAGAAATTGCAAAATAAGAGAAGAGAGTTCAAAAGCCAAGGATAAAAACTGGCATGATGGGGGCACAGGGTGGGGAATTGGGTGAAAGATGGATCCAGGAGGCCAAGACTCAAAAGTTGATAAATACATTGTAGCGATAGCATGCTTGAATTCAGGGAGTTTTAAAGCTTTCCCTTAACTCCACCCATCAAATTGTGTTCCTAAAAAGCCTTGTTCCTTCAAGAAACATATGACTTCACTTATAGGTGGAATATAAAACTGAAAGTAACAATAGTTTAGTGGTTACCTGAGGGTAAGAGGGTAGGGGAGTGGGGTAGTAGGGAGGGGGCATCAAATACATGGTGATGGAAAGAGAATTGACTCTGGGTGGTGAGCACATAATGCAACATATAGATGATGTAATATAGAACTGTACACCTGGAACCTATGTAATTTTTATCAACCAATGTCACCCCAATAAATTTTAAACAGATAAAAATAAAGCCTTTTTCCTTTTGGTCAGAGAAATAATATAAATACTAACCAGTAATAATGAACATGGTTTTTAAATTACAGCTTCTCTCAAATCAATCCTTTATGACAGAAAAACTAGAAGGAGGAGTCATATATGAAATTAAGCTTAATTTGAATGGAGTTAAAAAAAATTTTTTTTAAGATTTATTTTGTTTGAGAGAAGGTGTGTGTGGGGGGGGTGAGTGGGGGGGGGGGAGGCAGGCCCCAGAGCAGCCTCCATAGTTGTATATCATTAGTTGTGACATGGTTTCATTCCACACAGGTGGATGTGGGGCCATGTGGGGTGGGAACCAAACTGGGGGCCTTCCACATGAGAGGTGAGAACCTTTGCTGCCAGGCCCAGTCATTACCAGTTGCACCACAGTTCAGCATATGGGTTTGCACAGGCTGGGATCAGGATTCAATCCATAGACCTCAGTGTTGCATGGCAAGCGCTTAACCTGTTGAGCTATCTTGACATCCCCTGGAGTTTTAAATTTTTTACAGCATAACAATCTCTTTAAGGGAGACCATTGGGAAGAAATGGTTATGGGTAGACTAGAATAGAAAATGTTGTTTTTTCCCTCATTTACTGAAGAGGCCTGCCATCACCCTTGGTCCAATTCTACATGTAGATGTGCAGAATCTACATGTAGATGCACAGATGAGCTGCTGATGGGTACCAGGTGAAGAGTAAGGGCAGCAGTTCATCCAAAAAAGGCCCGCTATCCCATTCATGTGCAATCTTTCCCAGGGCTTAATGATCTCTGCTTTCATGTAGCTAAGAGTCTTTTGAGGAAGAAAGACATTGAAAAAGAAATTCAAATGTGAAGTGTAATGAAAGAGGAAGTATAAGTTGCTGTGGGCATTACTGGAGAGAGCAATTAGGCATAAACAGAAGAGAAATTCTCAGAGGAAAGAAATCAAAAGCCAAGCTAAAAGCCAAGAACTCTGGGGAATGGGTGGGACTAGATGGAGATGCATGAAGAGAAGGAAATTTTATTTGTTTGACTTCGAATGGGTTAAATATTTCAATTCGGTGAGGACTCTATTTTTTTTTTTTCTTTCTTTGTTTCTGGGACTTTTTCCAGAGAGTGGGAGCATTCTGAAAGTTCTGGTCTGAATTCAGGCTTATTATTTTTAGGGATTAATTAAAATTGTTATACACAACAGGGCTATAGTGTGTGGGAGATGGGACCGTTGTCCTGAAGAGCTAGCTCATAGCCTAGAGACACGTATAAACATAGAAGAAATAAAAGAGGGCTATTAGGAGACTATATATGAATAAAGTCTTATACAAGGCAAAGAAAGAAGTTGCTATGGGCAGGAATGATAAGGAATGATGTTATGATGGAAATGTCCTATTTTGGAATTTATTGATGAATTATGACACTCCAAGACAGGGCTTAATGTACAAGAGTGGGATTTAAAATTAGACCAGAATTTATCACACTCATCAGTATTGACATTTTGGCTCAGACAATTCTGTTATAGGAGGCTGTCCTATATGTATTTAGCAGCATCCCTGTCCTCTACCTACTACACCCGGTAGCAGCATTGCTCTCCTAGTTGTGACAACCAAAAATGTCTCCTGGAATTACCAAATGTCCCCTGGGAGGCAAAAAATCAACCCCAGTGGAGAACCACTGCATTAGACCCTGCCACCATGTTGAGCCTGGCAAAACAGGGGAGATAGGGTAGCCAAAGATGGGTTGGATATGATGAAATATATAGCTGGCATCAAGATTACTACACATTCTGGTATGTAGATAGGGGGTCTTGGATTCCACAGTGCCAGGCAAACACTTCCCTTTCAGAATGAGACATATGGGGGTGAATTGTTCTTGAGACAAAATATCCAATGATCATGGATATTTCTAGACCAACTGGACAGGGAAGATAATTCTCACTCAAAGGGAAGATAAAAATCTACTAAAACATCTATCAGGGACCTAAGGTGTAATTGTGTGAACCAATAGAAGATAAGCAGGTTGAGCCATGAAGAGCTAGGGAAATTAGAAACAAATGTGAAAATTTGCTTCCTTTAGTTTGGGGTTTATTCATAGGACTAGGAAGTCTTCTAACTCCAGTTATAGATATATATATTTTATATATACATATGAAATATATTTATATATATTTTTATGTGAAATATAATATATATGATTTATATGAAATACATATGTATGAAATATTTATACATATGAAATATTTATAAGTATATATGAAATATATATATAAATATTTATATATATATGAAATAAAAAGACATTTTAATGAATGCTGGGCATCCTAAATATGAATAAAATTTTATCCCTGTTCTTAAAGAAATTCTATATAGCAGATACAACTAACAATTCTAGGATATAATAATAACGTGTTGTGAACAAAATGATGTGAGATCTGACAATTAAATTTGCTAACTTGCCACTGTGTGTTTACATTGTCAACACTGTACAAACAAACAACTCAGTAAGATTTCATAACCTTGGTATATCAGTGTCTCGTAGCTATGTCTGTATCAACATGTGGCAGTGTCTTGCTGAGTGGCGTTCATTATTGTTGCTGAGTGTTTTTGTGTGCCATCACAAGAATGTTGGAGCTTCAAATAGAGCAACAAGCAAACATATTTCTTGTTCAACGTGGCAAGAGTGGAAGTGAAATCAGGGTTATTTTAGTCTAAGTTGATAGGGATAATGCCATGAAGAAAACGGCAGTTTTTGCGTCAAATGTTTTTCTGAGGGGAGAGAAAGCATCACTGATGGAAGAGAGGTCAGGGCAGCCAGTAAAGAGCAGAAGTGATGAAAACACTGCAAAAATTTGTCGAATTGAGTATCAAAATCATCAGCTATGAGAAGCATAGCAGACTAAGTCAACATCGATAGAGAAAGAGGAAAATCTTGGCATGAGAAAAGTGTGTCCAAAAATGGGTCCAAAGGAGCTCATGGATGAATAAAAGCAAAGGAGAGTTAAAGTTTGCCAAGACCTTTTGGAGAGGCAAGATGATGTTTTGGGCTGTGTTATCACTGGTGATGAAACATGGGTGTACCAATACAACCCTGAAACAAAACATCAAAGTGCACAATGGAAGTCAGGTAATTCTCCATGACCAAAAAAGTTCCATCAGCCAAAATTAAGAGTAAAAACAATGTTGCTAACCTTTTTTTAATATCAGAGGGATTGTTTTTCATGAATTTGTACCAACCGGAGAACAGTCGACCAAGTTGACTATTTGGAAGTTCTGAAAAGGCTGCATGAAAAGTTAGACAAAAATGACCTGGACTTTTCATCAACAACTCATGGCTCTTGTATCACAACAATGCACCAGCTCACACAGTACTATCTGTAAGGGAGTTTTTAGCCAGTAAAATAACTGTATAGAAACACCCTCCCTACTCACCTGATCTGACCTCCAGTGACTTTTTTCTTTACCCAAAGATAAAGGAAATATTAAAAGGACACTTTTTTTATGACATTCAGGACATCAAAGGTAATACAACAATGGCTGTGATGTCCATTCCAGAAAAAGAGTTCCAAAATTGCTTTGAAGGGTGGACTAGGTGCTGATGTTGGTGCATAGCTTCCCAAGGGGTATATTTTGAAGGTGACCATGGTGATATTTAGCAATGAGTTATGTAGTACTTTTTCTAAGATGAGTTTTTGAAATTAATTATGAGACCTCATATTGGAGGTGTTGGTTAATGTTCAAACCATTTATAATCTGAAAAAGTTGAAAAGTTACTAAGTGACATTTCCCAGACTTGTTTTCAGTTAGGACTCCAGATGTGATTCAGTTTGATGGATCTTGTGAGAAATGAGTTCAGAATGGAGCCATGTGAGGAGCTAGAAAAGATACATGGGTTCTAATTTGACTGTGGATTTGGCAGAGATGATGCATGTGATTCTGGGGCTAGCAGTTTCCTGTAGCAATAGCAGCCACAATGTGGTGAGCCACAATGGCTGCAGCTTTCTACAGTGATGGTAAGAGGGGACAGTTCTAATCATACATAGAAACAGAGTGGTTGTGGGAGCTGGAGGTTGTTCCAAAAAGTTGGACCTACAACTTGCTTTCTAGTTCTTTCAATGATTTTGCAAGCACTTGATTTATTTTAAATCTCTTTTTTACCTAGATTGGATTCTGTGTTATGCAATTGAACACTGACTGATGCAGTAATAAGAAACGTTGTAAACACCTGACTTTCCAGGAAATGAGCATGTGGGATGAGTTATCTGACCTGGATATATCTGAAGGTAGTGAATATCTAGTTACTATTACTAGAGGCCGGTAGTCCATGATACACAATGGAGAAACAGTATTTAAATGATTCCCTGTGGATTGCTAAATTAGTAAAATGTAAGATACAGACCACCTCTGCCATCATATGGAGAGAGTCTCTGGGACAACAGAGACTCTAAAGACAACAGAGGAAGTCAGAGCCAAGAGATAGCAAGAGACAAATTCTTTTCCTTTTTTTTCCTTAATGATTTTATTTAAGATATATTTTTATTGTTTTTGACAGAGAAAGAGACAGACAGAGACAGAGACTAAGAGAAAGGGGAGGGCCCAGAGCAGTCTCCATAGTTGTACATTAGTTTTCTGACATAGTTGCTCTTCACAAGTGGGCTCGTGAAATGTGCAAGGCAGGAACTGGGCCCGGGGGCTTCCTGTTTGGGAGGCACGCTTGGGATGGGAGCCAAACTGGGGGCCTCCCACATGGGAAGCTCGCTCTGGTGAGAACCAAACTGGGACACCCCAGTTCAGCATATGGGTCCACATGGGCTGGGGCCAAGATTCAATCCTCGGACCTTGGGGCTGCAAGCGAGCACTCAACCCATTGAGCCATCCTGGCATCCTAAGGGACAGATTCTTTTTTCTTTCTTTCTTTTCTTTCTTTCTTCCTTCCTTCCTCCCTCCCCCCTTCCCTTCCCTTCCTTCCTCTCTCTCCTTCCTTCCTTCTTTTAAGATTTATTTTGTTTTTGACAGAGACAGAGAGAGACAGAGAGAATGGGGAGAGCCCAGAGCAGTCTCCATAGTTGTACATCATCAGTTTTCGACATGGTTTCCTTTGATACAGGCGGGTGGGGGCCAAGCAGGGCGCGAACTGGGCTGGGGGCCTCCCGCATGGGTCCACATGAGCCAGACCGGGATTCAATACTTGGTCCACAGGGCTGTAAAGCGAGCACTTAACCTGATGAGCCATCCCGGCTTCCCCATGGGAAAGATTCTTATTGACATGATTTGAGTCCCTGGATCCAGGTCTATCTTTTCAGTTACATGAGAAAATATATTCCCTTTTGCTTAAAAAAATAATAATTTTTTTAAGGAGTCATCTGGAATGAAGTGCCTATTCAAGGCAAGGTTTTGGTGAACCAAATGGTTGCTGAGTTAGACTACTATGGAAGACACAAGGAATACAAAAGCAGGGATTGTACTGGTTGCTTCTAACTATGCTAGAAAACTTAAAAGAAAATTATAGGTTCATTATTTCAAATTTTTAGCATAGGGCATGTTTAGAAAACCAAAGGTTTACTATGATTGCTCTAAAAACACCTTATCTTTTGTAGCTACAGTTCTAACACACCAAAAATTAGAAGCAGAATCTTATTCAGTAAAATAGCAAATTACTACAGAGGTAGAGTGAACAGTTTCACTTAATCTCTGATGTGGAAATTAGGATACTGAATGTAAAGGAACGATACTCCAAAAATGATGTACTGTGTTGCCAAACTCCATTGAATGCCCCTTGCCTGCAGAAGTAGCTCCTTTCTTCCCCTGATGATGCTGGTCTTACCTTTCTTAAATGGTACCCAGTCTCTAAAAAGGCCTCAGTGTTTTGACCCTTAGTATTAAATGCCCTGGTGTAGTCCCCTCCTACAATGAACAGGGCTGACCTGTGTAACCTATAAGATATTGCAGAAATAGTGGTGTGTGACTGCTTAGGTTAGGTCATAAAAGATATTGCACTTTCCACTTTGCTCGCTTAGATCAGGGGGAAAGCAGATACCATGTTGTTAGGACACTCAAGCAGCACTATAGAGAACCCCACATGGCAAGGACCTGAGGCCTTCAGCACTAACTAACTTGTCAGGTATGCGAGAAAGCCATCTTGGAAGTAGATCCTCAGCCTCATCAAGCCTTCAGATAACTGTGGCCCCAGCTGACATTTTGTCACCAACTTCATGAAAGAAACTAAGCCAGAACCACCCAGCTATGCCATTTGTAGATTTCTGACCTATAGACTCTGTGTAAAATGTTTGTCATTTTAGTTGCTAAAATTTGGGCAGTTTATGACACAATGATAGATAATTCAGGTCTCATTTTGCACAGGGATATCAATTTTTCTCCTTTTCCCCCTTGGCTCTTCTCACTAACTCCAAACCTATAAATTGAGTCAGATTCTAGCATGCTCTAGGGCAGGGGTGGTGAACCTTTTGGCGATTGAGTGCCAAAGTTTATGAAATAGGAGTATACTCGCTCGACTTGCGTGCCAACCCATTGAGTGAGATAGAGGTATCGATTATTTTTATGTCTATAAGAGCATAAACAATAATTTTTTAAATGGTATTCACAGCTCCACATGCTGAAATGATTGCTCCGCGTGCCACTTTGGGCACGCGTGCCATAGGTTCGCCACCCCCGCTCTAGGGAACCAATTACTAAGTAAGTCTGAGCAGAGAAAAATGGCAAGATTTTGTTCAACTAAATTAGCAAAAAGCTGGGAATATTGTGTAGGAATAGATTCTGATAGTGTAAGACCAAGGAAAAAAGAATTTATTGATAAGAGAATACTTACCAGATATTTTGGAGTTATGTATAAGTTCAGGTATCTAGAAGTGGTCTAGTTATGCTCAGCTGGTTAATTTAAAACGATTCAACTGGTGAATGAAACTAAATAAAAGTTGGGTTGCCATGCATTTTTTTTTTTTTAAATATATGTATATTTTTTAAATTTATTTTGAGAGAGAGAGAGAGAGAGAGAGACAGAGACAGAGAGAGAACTGAACTGGGGGAGCTCCCAGTTCAGCATATGGTTCCGCATGGGCCGGGGCTGGGATTCGATCCTCGGTCCCCGGCGCTGCAAAGTGACCGCTTAACCCACTGAGCCATCCCGGCTTCCCCGCATGTCTTTTTTTTTTTTAATTTAAATATTTATTTATTTATTTATCTTGACAGAGGAGAGAGGGAGAGATACAGAGACAGAGAGAGAACTGAACTAGGGGAGCTCCCAGTTCAGCATATGGTTCCGCACGGGCCAGGGCCGGGATTCGATCCTCGGTCCCCGGGGCTACAAAGTGAGCACCTAACCCACTGAGCCATCCCGGCTTCCCCTCCCCGCATTTCTTGATATAATGTTAAAGACAAGCTCCAAAGGTTTGTGTAGAAAGCAATACTGAAGAGGGTTGTTATTTGTATTGGACCATTCACCCACTATGTTCCCCCAAAGGGCCTAGTACGCACCTTCTCATCACCCTACAGCATAAAGAAATAGATTGATGAAGACAGCACAAGCTGTAATGGCTGTCCTCTGGGGATGAAGGTTGCATATGTTGCATGTGTTGCCACTGAAATGGCATTTCTGAATTCAATGATAGTGAGGGATCTTCAGGTGATAGAGGGCAGAGAGAAGAATGTAACCACCATTGACACAGTGGGCACAATTACCAATGCAAAGTAGTATCACAACAATAACTGAAATGTTTGATCTACAGAGATCTTCAGTGGTGGTTAACCAATCATTGAGTTTCCAGTACTAAAGTAGATGGATAGCTTGCTAAGAACTTAAATATTTATGTAATTGAACAAACTCTAGGTTGGGAAAATAGAGGCCTTACTAGAGATGTCACTAAGAGTAATAGCCTTCATCCATTTCCTAGTCCTGGGAAGTTCATAGACCCAGGGGCCCTTGAATACAGAGTATGGTAGGTATCTATGAGAAGAGTTTGTGATAGCATCAAAAGTCTGTGTAACTACTTCTCTCAGCCTTTCTCCAAAGGGACACATGAGAGTTGTCCGGACAGTATCCAACCATGTAACATGAAAAATAGAAGTATTTATGGCTGATTTCCCCCTTCCCCTCCCCCTCAGACATCCAGCCCGTTTGCAACTATTTGCTGGAGTAAAAACTATGCAGTGTGTGTGTGTGGTGGGGGATGGGGGGGGGGGGCAGGCATCTTGACCTTTAAGGGATTATCAGATAATGGTGTTAATCCCTGGTGACCCAGAATACTATGTACACTAGTTTTACTGCATATTCTCACCATCCAGTAGCAAGTGGCTTTTAGTATTCTTGAAAGGGTTTTTTGAAGACTTAGTTCCAGGGCCAGCAGGGAGGGAACACTTTGCAAAGTTAGGGTGTTGTCCTATAGGAATTAGCAAATTACAGCCTGAGGGCCAAACCTGGCCAGCATCCTGTTTTTGTATAGCCTTTAGGAATGGCTTTTACATTTTTTAAGGTTATAAACAAAAACAATGAATATGTGACAGATAGCATATATAGTTTTTAAAGCTTGAAATATTTACTGTCTGGCCCCTAACAGGGAAGTTTGCCAACTCCTGTCCTACAGCATTATGTGTTGTGGACTAACAACCAACACAAGAGTTCTGTTTCTCCCTTATCTACAAACATGAGCTGGAGAACCCAGGAGATAGACACTTGCCACTACTATACATATATGATCCACTCATAAAATGTTTTGCTTTCTATAAACTTTTGAGTTTTGTCCACTGAAAAATCTTAGTATTCAAAGGGGGAATGCTCTCCCCAGAAAACCCAACAACGGTTCCACTTAACTAGAAGTTTATGCTATTAGTTGATTATTTGGGGCTCTTTGTGACATTGGAACAATACAGAAAAAAGAGGTTACACAATAGGTTGGGATGATTAATCCTTAATATCAATGAAAAATCTGATTGTTGCTACATAATGGGAGCAGGGATGAGGACTCGAACCCAGGGGATGCTTTGGGACACCTCCTAGTATTGCTATGTACAGTGGTAAAAGTTAATAGTAGACTATAGTAATCCAATTCAAGTAGAACCACCAAGGACTTATTCCTCATGAATGAAGACTACCACATCATGTGAAAACCTCAACCAGCTGTGGATGCTAATAAAATAAATATGGAATTGATGATGATGATGAAAGGATGTTGTAAACAGAATCTCAGGACCAGTTGTAGAAATGAGGATGAAGTAGCTACTCATTTCTTTTGTTCCATTTTGTATCTATCTAGATATATTAATCATTCCCATTGATTTTTTCCCCCTCCTGGTTTATATAAAGTATATTTGTAGTTTGTTAATCATATTGTGCTAAAGTTTTTATTAATGTTTATAATTATACTATGGTTAACATTATAGGAACCTAGGTGAAGGGCATTTATACTATTTTTGCAGAATTTCTCTATATAGTTTCAAAATAAAAAGCTAAACAAGCACAATTATCATGAAAACATACATAATATATAATTTAGAAATATATATAATAAAATGTGGTTTTAGATGCAACCAGGCAATAAAAAGTAAAATAAACTTTCATGTTTAATTTTTTATAAATGCAAATAACATTAAATATTTCTTCTAAATTATACTAGTCATATCAGGAATTTTTCTTCTATCAGTTCTTCAGTTCTGCTGCCCTAAAATTCTCTCTTGTCTCTTTTTTTGAACTATGAGAGAGATATTGAAATCTCTGGATTTATCTTCTTTTTTCTAATTTTTTTAAAAGATTTATTTTTATTGTTTTTGACAGAGAGAGAGAGAGATACAGAGACAGAGAGAAGGGGGAGGGCACCGAAGTCTCCATAGTTGTACATCATTTGTTTTTCCACATAGTTCCATTCCACAGGTGGGTTTGGGGCTGCATAGGGCAGGAACTGGGCTGGGGTCTCACCCTGGTGAGAACTGAACTGGGGGCACTCCCCAGTTCAGCATATGGGTCCACATGGGCCGGGGCCGGGATTCGATCCTCGGTCCCCGGGGCTGCAAAGTGAGTGCTTAACCCACTGAGCCATCCCGGCTTCCCTATCTTGTTTCTTAATGTTCCTTAAATCACCTCTAACCTAATATTTTTGCTCTTTTGGAATAATTTATTAATAATTCCAGTTTTGCTAGTTTGCTCATCAAAATTCTTTTGTTATTTAGAAAATCTCTTAATTTTAACAATCTTTAACTAGTTTATATAAAATTTAGAATATTTTCTTTCATATTCTTCTGGGGACAGTCTATATATTAAACTAAAACATGCATGTAAAGTGCTTAGAATAGTGTCTGATACCACACCCAGTATTCAGTAAGTAAATGTAATTATTTTCAAGATCCTCTTCTGTTTACTCTAATAACTATTTGCTTGGATGTTCTTTTATTTGTTGATTGGCTCCAATAATCTTGGGTTATGCTTTTCTTTTAAAACTCTGTGCCTTGGTCATCTGGTAAACTCAGATTCATGCTTCAAGACTCAAGAGTATTTTTTCCTTCTCGATTCATATTTCTTTAATCAAATTTTTTTCTGAAGTTATGTAGCTCCTGTATACACCTTTGTTATTTACAAATGTCTATGTCCTCCGCTACTAAATTGTGAATGAATTAACAAATGAAAGATAATGCTCTTCAAATCTATTAGTAACACTAGAGTAACTGCCAGATTATTTTCCTTAGACGGTTTTGCTGAGAGGTTTTGTATGCTTTTTAAGAAATGAAAGTTCTGGTATCACTAAAATTTGGAATTTATAGTACAATGCATGGACTAAGAATGAAAAAGGTTTACCGGTAACTTATCGTATCTATGGAGAAAATTATTAGGATGAACATCCTAGGGGAAAATATTTTGGATGCAAAAAGCTTATTCTAGAGAACAAACAGATTTTTAATACTTTAGATTTATTCTAGACAAGTTTATGATAACTCTACATTATCTATTGGGAGAAGAGTAATAGATGGAAACACCATGGGTTTTGTAATCAGGCAGCTGTGATTTGGAATCCCAGGTTCGCTACTTACTGGCTTTGTAAAATGGGATAAACTACTGGAACACTCTGAGCCTGCGGAGTCAGCCTTCTAAAATAGTTCACAGTATTCATGCATTTGTATAATGCACTTCGAGTGTGGGCTGGATCTATTTTTTGTTTGTTTGTTTTTTTAATAATCAACAGAAGTTAATTTCTCACAGTTCTTTCGAAGGCTGGGAAGTCCCAAGATTAAGATGCCTGAAGAGGGGATGCCAGAATGGCTCAACAGGTTGAATGCTTGGCTTGCAACCACAAGGTCCAGGGAATAAATACCAGCCCTGGCCCATGCAAACTCATACCGAACTGCAGCACAACTAGTAACCACCAGGATGGTGGTGAAAGTTTTTGCCTCCCATGTGGGAGGCACCTGGTTTGGTTCCTGCCTGGTGTGGCCCCACACACACCTGTGTGTAATTAAACTATGTCACAGCTAATGATGTACAACTATGGAGACTGCTCTGTGGCCCCCAACCCCCTCTGTCTTTTTCTCAACAATAAATTTTATTAAAAAAAGATGCCAGCATAGTCAATGTCTGTTCAGAACCTGCATCCTGGTTCTCTAGTAACTTGCTTTTAATGAGTTGAAGATAAGAGTGATGGGGGGATGCTAGGATGGCTCAGCAGGTTGAACTCTCATCTTGCAGGCTTGGGGTCCAAGGATTAAATCCTGGCCCTGGCCTGTGAGGACTCATATGCTGAACTGGGGCCTGTGCCTACCTGTGGAATGAAACTATGTAGAAAACCAATGATGTGCAACTATGGAGACTGCTCTGGGCCCTCCTCCTTCTCTTTGTCTCTGTCAAAAACAATAAAAATAAATCTTTAAAAGAAAAAAGAGGGGATGCCTGGATGGCTCAATGGGTTGAGCGCTCATCTTGCAGCCTGGGGTCTGAGGATTGAATACTGGCCCTGGCCCATGCTGACCCATATGCTGAACTGGGGTGTGCCCCAGCTCAGTTCTCATCGAGATGAGTTCCATGTGGGAGGCTCCTGGCCAGGTTCCTGCCCTGAGCAGCCCCACACCCACCTATGGAATGAAACTATATAGATAACCAATGGCATGCAACTGTGGAGATTGCTCTGCCCCTGCCCCCACCCCCCTTCTCTCTCTCTCTACCAAAAACAATAAAAATAAATCTTAAAAAAAATAAAATAAAAAAAAAAGAACAAAAAAGAAAAGTGATGGAATAACGCATTCAAAAATTAGGTTATAAAAGTTTTTGACTTCTCTTACTGGTACTTTCTCATTTTCTCACTTTGATGAAACTTGCTGGTATGTTGTAGGCAACTTTACAGAGGTCTGATCCACAGCCATTCAATCAGAGGCACAGGTGAACTGGATTTGCTATTGATGCCAGTAAGAGGTAGTGGTGGTCACAGATACAATTTCACTTTCTTCTCAGAACTGAATTAAATTGTAGGACAGTGTACATTGAAGAATTGCTTGATGGTGTTGAAAAGAATAATAAATAAATTGGGAAAACAGTGAAGAAATTATTCTTCTTTTACAGATAAAGAAACTGAGGGTCAGAGAACTTAAGTGATTCGCCCAAGGTTCCACAACTAGAACATATCAGAGCTGACAGTCAAACTTGTTTTTTCCCCATCATTACCATGTTAATTTAATAACTATTTAATGAACAACTGTAAGTATCAGGCAGTATTCTAGGTCCTGAGAATACAAAGGCAAAAAGTTAAGTCAAAGTCTCTGCTATTACGGAGCTTGTAGTCTCTCTTTTACTGTAAAATTGGAAATAAAAACTTGAACATTTTATTAATTACAAATTCCTGTTTATTCTGGATTAGTGTTTTTAAATATTTTATGATTTGGAAATGCAATGCTTACTTTATCACCAACTTGTCTATCACCAACTTCACTAGCAGTGATGTAATACAAAGCAGAGGCATGGCTATGTGTTTGACTAAATATTAGATAAATGCTCCTCCACATACACCAAACAATTCACTTATTTTCATAACAGGATTTGTCTTGAACCTCAAGCCCTTGTTTCATAAGCTTTAATTTCTTGTCATATTTTGGCATAAAGTTTAGTTGATGAAAGTCTGCTTTTTCACCTGGAGCACAAAATTAGTAAAAATAGACTAGTTTATTGGTGTTGCACACTTTAAGGGGTGCTGGATGCTGTGAGAACCTACATAATTGTTAGTCGATTTCTTGTGAAATTAGGAAGACTCAGAACTTCAAGCTCACAACAGAAAGGAACTCTATATTGTATTTGATTGGATACTGAAGCCTTGAAAATAGCTTGTTTTCTAGAACAAGTACACAGTTTGTCACAAAAAAATTTGTTTCCAAAACCTTCCTGAAAAGGGATATTGGCTTATTCCTTGATGTTAGCTGTCTGGTCAATTTATCGTGCTTTGATATATTGTACAGTCGTTCCCACTTATCTGAGGTTTCACTTTGCAGTTTCAGTTACCTGTGGTCAACCACAGTCCAAAAATATTAAACCTCTCCAACCACTGACATCCTCTGCTCCTGACATTCATCCATTAACATCATCATGGCTCCATGATCCAGGATCACCTGCAGCAGATGATTCTCCTTCTGACATATCATCAGTTCAATAGTAGCCCAATGCTACATCACAATGCCTATGTCAGTCATTTCACTTCATTTCATCATGAAGGCTTTTTATCATCTCATATTATCACAAGAAGGGTGACTACAGTGCAATAAGATATTTTGAGATTACATTCATGTAACATTTATTTCAGTATACTTATAACTGTTCTATTATATAGTTGTTAACCTCTTACTGTGCTTAATTTATAAATGAAATTTTATCATAGATATGTATGTATAGGAAAAAAACCCTATATATAGGGTTCAGTACTATCAGTGGTTTCAGATACCCACTGGGGGACTTAAAATGTACTCCCCTCATATAAGGAGGACTACTCTATGCATATTTAATAAAAGCTGTGATGGGTATTTGACAAGTGAATTGTTGTTAAGGTAGATGTATTCTACAATGATCTTCACTGCTACCTCCTGGTAGCACAATGGCGTCTCATTGTACTTGAAATAAAATCCAAACCCTTTATGTTAGCCTCTAATGCCCTAAGTAATCTGGTTCCTACCTACCTCTTTGACAACTACCACCATACTCATAGTGCTCTATTCCAGACATACTAATCTTCTATCTCTCAAATACACCAAGTTCTTTCTGTATCAGGGTATTTGCATTTGCCTTGTCTCCACCTGGAATATTCTTTCCCTGATCTTCACTTGACTAGCTCCTTATCACTCATACTTCAGCTCAAATGTTACTTTCTTAAAGAGACCTTTTCAGATTAACTCAGTTAACACTTCATTACTCTGACATTAACCTGTTTTATTTTCTTCATAGCACTCAATAATCTGTCTTTTTCACTGGAATGCAAATTCTTTAAGAGTAATGACACCTTTACTCCTTTTTCTTAGTATTAATTTAGTCTAAATTTGTTATTTCTCTCAGCATGTCTATAGAGTTTAAGGTAAAGTCAAATGCAGGCATTTAGATCACCAACTTAAACCTGAAATCCCAGCTTGTTTGGGGAAAGGTTTATTCTGCTCAAAGGTATTTGTCAAGGAAGTCATGCGAACTGCGATCTGAGATTTTGCCCTGACCACACAACTCCTCTGAAAAGTTAAACCAATTCTTTGGGGAACTTGTTTATAACTTTGACAGAAAGCTTAAGATAGAGTACTCGAACTATTTCTGGCTATTTCCCCTACAAAGCATGTAACTTATTAAGCCTTTAAACAATTCCATATTTATCAGGGTCTTCAACAAATTAGTGAAAAATGAAGATTTGTTTTTAAGGTTAATTTCTAATTTAAATTAGATATGATTTTATAATTAGTTCAGCCTAAGCTATTAAGTAAAATCCATGCTTACAAGTTGTTCCACTGAGAAATAAATGACATTTGATGTTATCTAACAATGTCAAAATATGTGCTGAACTAGCTTTTAGTATAAAATACTACCAGTGGCAGTATTTTGAATAACACTATGGTAGATGGCTGAATAACCAGGGATTAGACTGTTTGGCATGGTACTCATCACTGCAGGTTAAGTTTAGCAATAAATTCTACTTTTATACTGTTTTCCCTTTAGAGCACTATATTAGTTAAGATGATTTTGCCTATGGCAATAAAAAACAAATTTAAATTGTCATAAACAATAAAGGACATTTATTGGCCTAAGTAACAAAATTTAAAGGCAGGATAATGATCAAGTGTGGTTCAATCAGGGCTCTGGTTTAATTTCCATTTTTATTTGCTCTGTCCTTCACTATGTGTTGGCTTTACCCCCATGCTGGGAACTAGAGAGCTACAGCAATTCCAGATCTCTCAAGTACACAGGATATTTCTTTGCCTTAAAAGAAAAACATCTTTTCTCAAAGCCTCTACAGCTTTTCACTAGTTTGCATTGGGTCACATGCTATTCCTGAGGCCACAGTAATATTATGCTTTAATAGGCAATGATCCAGGTTCCTGACTAATTTTTGTAAGGGCAATGGCATTAAATATTCACCAGTGTTTTTCAAACAGTGGTGGATCATAACCCAAGAATGGATCCTAATCATCATTAAAAAACTTATAGATTTGAGATGGCATTGTACATATGAAGGGTTAGCTCCGTTTTACAAAACTTTCATGTCACAAACATACACACCTGGATTATAATGTAAAATGTTTCTTATCGTGAATTGAGATTTAAAAAAGTTTGAAAACTACTATTTTAAACAAAACTCCCAAAGCTGGAGTCGGGTCAGATTTTATTTAAGTACATGGATTATATAGGGAAAGAATTAATTGAAAGAAAATTAGGGTGATTTGGTAGAAAGCAGATGCTGCTGAAATAGCAATTTGCACTGCAGCCTGCTTGACACTTTATTTAACCTACATTGGATTTAAGGGGGGAAAAAAAATTATATATATATAAATATAAATATATATATATATAAATATAAATATAAATATATAGGCAGTCAGCTAGGCCCACCAAGAACAAGCAGACCAAGCCTGGCCCTAGGAACGTAGCCAAAGAAGATAAACAGACAGCTGGCAGTGAGGGGGCTCAGCACTGGGATCCCTG
>PVKE010009483.1:0-44728 GCA_004027555.1 Craseonycteris thonglongyai
TTGGGTTTTGCCTTAGACTACCCCTCAAAGTTAAATCAGAGGTAATGATTTCATTTTGTGAAATTTGATTTAGAAGAGACAATGTATGTTTCAATAATATGAACAACTTTAAGCAAACAACAATTTTAACAGTGTTTCTGCTGATGTCTAGTTATCCATCCTTTTAAGGTAAAAATACAATAAAGTGTGCTTGAGCTAATTGAAGTTTATTGTCAATATTTTTACACATTATTGAGATTTTTTTCCTCTAAATTTTATAACTGAAATCCTCTTAATTTTTGCATACTTGATGGCATCCACTTAAATATTGATTGAGTGGGTAAATATGGATAGAATTCTGATGCTAATTTAAAATTTAGTTTGCTCTTTCTCAAAACAATGTGTGGGGATATATGTGAGATAGCTCAGCGGTTGAGGTCTTGCCTCACAGTTGTGAGGTCCGGGGTTTGATTCCCAGCCCTGGTGCAAATGGTAGCTGCTGGGATGGCTTGGCAGCAAATGTTCTAGCCTCACTCATGGGTTCGTTCGGTTCCTACCCTGAGCAGCCCCACATCCACATGTGTAGAATGAAACCATGTCACAACTAATGTACAACCATGGAGACTGCTTTGGGCCCTCCCCAACCTCACTTTCTCTTAAACAATAAAATAAATCTTAAAAAACATGTATGGGGAAACTGGGATGGCTCAGTGGGTTAAGCGCTCACTTTGCAGCGCCGGGGACCAAGGATCGAATCCCAGCCCTGGCCTGTGCGGACCCATATGCTGAACTGGGGAACTCCCCAGTTCAGTTCTCTCCCTGTCTCTGTATCTCTCTCTCTCTCTCTCTCTCTCTCTCTCTCTCTCTCTCTCTCTCTCTCTCTCTCTCTCTCTCTCTCTCTCTCTCTCTCTCTCTCTGTCAAAAACAATAATAAAAAAACAAACAAACATGTATGTGTCCTCTGAATAATGATTAAGCTGAAATGAAGTTTAGTCAGAAACTAACCAAATTTGTTTAAAATAGTCTAAAATCTACCTTCTCATCAAAAAATACTTCGGGGGAATGCTGGGATGGCTCAGCAGATTGAACACTTACCTCGCAGCCCTGGGGTCAGAGGGTTGAGTTCTGGTCCCTGGCCCATGTGGACCCATGTGCAGAACTGGGGGCAAGCTTCCCATGTGGGAGGCCCCTGGCCCAGTTCTTGCCCTGCTCAGTCAGCTCTGAGCCCACCTGTGTGGAATGAAACTGTTAAGGACTGATGACATGCAGCTGTCAATACTGCTATGGGCCCTTCTGTATGTCTGTCTGTCTCTCAGAAACAATAAAATAAATCTTTAAAAAAAAAACAGGTTAAAAAAACATTTTTCTAAGAGTAATTTTACTTTATATTTTAGGGTAGACATTGTTGGAACTCCTTAAGTTAAAATTAACATAATCTTCCTGGAATAGTCCATGACCAAAGAGGAAGGAAAATGGTGTGATATAGTTAGGATGTATTTAACCATTTATTTAGCTGTGAAGAAGTCTTCACAATTGACTAAAGTTGATCTTAAAGTTTAATTTCTCTATTAATCTTTCTGATAGTCCTACCATACATGCTATTTTTGTTAGAAACTAATAACATTTTGCGTCATTAAAATTATTGCTATTTTTTTCCTCTCATTTTTGTGGAAGGGATATGAGTATTTAATTTCCTTAGGGAGTGTTAAAACTGAAGAAATTGACAATCTGAAAATTAGAATATTAAAAATAAAAATGGGGGAAGCCAGGATGGCTCAGTGGGTTAAGCGCTCACTTTGCAGCGCCGGGGACCGGGGATCGAGTCCCGGCCCCGGCCCGTGTGGACCCATATGCTGAACTGGGGAGTGCCCCCAATTAGTTCTCTCTCGGTCTCTGTCAAAAAAAAAAAAAAAAAAGATTTATTAAATATGGAAAGCCAGGATGGCTCAGCAGGTTAAGCTCTCACTTTGAAGCCCGGAGGACTGAGGATCGAATCCTGGCTCCTGCCCAGGCGGACCCACATGCTGAACTGGGGTGTGCTTCCCGAATGCGGTGAGGCCCCCATTCAGTTCAAAAAATAAATAAAAATGATATATTTTACTACAATTTAAAAAATAAAAACCATATAAAAACAAAAAGTTCTGCATAACAAAAACTGCTATAAGGGAAAACATGGCAAGATGTAGAAGAAATAGATGCAATTCATCACAAAGAGCTAATTTCCTTTATATAAAATGTCTGCCAGTACATTACAAAAAAAGACTTAACAGCCCAAAAAGAAAATTAGAAAAATTTACATTCCCAAGAAAGAATGCTATATGTAGCAGTTAAAAAAAACATCTTACACATATGGAAAGGACTATAGGATATAGAGTTAAAAATACAAGATGTAGAATAGCATATATAGTGTGCAACTATTTGTCCAAAAAGGAAAATGTTTGCATAAAATATATCAAGAAAAATTTCAGCAAGGTGAAACTGGGTGGCTGTGATATAGTTGAATGACTTCACTATTTGTTCTTTTATACTTTTTGAATAGTATACTGAATATATCTAGTCAAAAAATGCAAATGTTCTTAAGATATTGCAAAATAAAGGAAGCTTATGATCTCAACCTGCACCACTCTAGAAGGTCCTTTATGCCTTTAAATTTTTAAGAATCAATTCAGGAAGGTTTTTTTCAGCATTAAAAAAAATAGCATTGTGAATTTTTGCAAATCGCATTGTGAATGAATTTGAAATGAGCTATTTTAAAATTACAGTAGACTTTCAGTTAACTGGCAACCCGGGGATTGGTAGATGCTGGATAAATGAAAGTAACAGACTCTTCCCTTAGTTGGCACTCAAGCAACCAGCATGATCTTGAGTTGCCAGGTGCTAGAATTCCGGTTAAGAGAGTACTGTATTTAAAAGCAAAATTTATGCTTTCCAGGTAGCACTGCAACATTTCTATAGTCCTGCTGAGAACAATGAAAAAGCCAGATAAAAATATAAAATTCTCTACTTAAAAGTGTTAGAGAGCTACTGAAACAATGAGGACTACTTTAGGGGCTAAGATTCTAGAGAGGAGAGACAGGTGGACTGAGTGAGGTTTGCCACAGTTTCTCTGGTAGCATGTACCTGTTCCGAATGCAGGGCTAGAATCGGCTGCTGCTGGTGAACAGAAACTGGCAGAGCTCTTGGCCATCACATGAACCTGGAGTGACAATATTAAAGACTTGAGGGTCATCAAACACAAGGCTGTTTTCCCATCAAGATAACTGCAGGTTTTTGTGTGTGGTTTTTTTAAACGTGCATCTCATGTATATGTGTCTTTCAGCTTCCTGCTTTCTGGGCTGCAGTTTTGTGTGGTTTTTTTACCCTCCCTCCTCACCTAATACTCTGCACCCCTCTGGTAAACACTAAACTATTGTCTGTATCTATGAGTTTTTGCTTCTTTGTCTTATACATTTGTTGCTTTGTTTTATATCCCTCACACGAGTGAAGTCGTAGTTCTTGACTTTTTCTGACAGTGGTATCTCAGTGTTTGCCATTAATTGATTTCAGGAGGCACGACAAGTACCCAAACCAATGAATGCCAAACAAATTTTTCCCATAAAGAGTAATGTAAATTAATGTGTTCCCAAACCAAAGACAATGCACATTTTTAAGGCAATATGTAAAAAGATAGGATCGTATATTATTACATGAGAAGAAACCTAAAAGTAAATAAAAACTTCACTTGTACTGAGCTTAATGGGATAGTGGGAGGAGAGCTGGTGAGGAGAGGTTACGTGGAGTGTTGCTTGGAAGGAGA
Source organism: Craseonycteris thonglongyai (assembly GCA_004027555.1). Classification (NCBI taxonomy): domain Eukaryota; kingdom Metazoa; phylum Chordata; class Mammalia; order Chiroptera; family Craseonycteridae; genus Craseonycteris; species Craseonycteris thonglongyai. The sequence continues at coordinate 3,776 of PVKE010009483.1, forward strand.
GTCCCCTCCAATAGAACATCGGACACTTGCACTTTAGGTGTTTTTTCTGTTCTGCCTTTTTTCACTTTGCACCACAGGGTCTGACACACTCATCTTCACTAAAAACATATCCATTGAAGACTGCTCCTGTCTTTTCAGAATTCCTTGAAAGTGTGATATTGTTCAGTCATTCAATAAATTCACATTTCTCCTTGTCAGCTTTGTGTGGTACTTCTCCACAAAGTTTTGAACTGCCCATTTTGCACACATTTCTTTTATCAAGGAACTAGGGACATCCTCATCACCTGAAGAAATCACTTCAGCCACCTCTTGTTGCTGTTCCTTCTGTAGTTCCTGCAGCTCCTCAGTGCTGAGCTCTTCATGATGTTCCTCCACTAACTAACTCAACATCAGCAGCCTTTTTATAATCTTAGCATTTGCTGCCTCACCATGCCTCACGACACTGGATGCTGGTCCTCTTTTTATTAATAAAATGATCAAATCAGCTGTGGCTGGCCTTAAAACTTAACGTTCTCATCACTTATTCCAGTTTGGTTTTCAAAAGACCGGCATGTAACACTCACTTTTTCACATATCATAGCTTCTGATACCCAGCCACCTCTAACTGCTTCTCATTTACCCAAATTAACAGCTTTTCAAGTTAGAGTGTTTGGGAATGCACCATATTCCCTGGCAAGATCAGTAATGTAAATACCACCCTCATACTTCCCTATTCTTTTTTTTTTTTTTTCTCAATGGTGGTACAAAGTAATTTTCTGCTCAGCATTATTGCTGTTCATTTCTTTAGGTCCCATGATGAGAAAAAAAAAAGCCCCAAAAGTACACAAAATAGCCACAGTAGCTAAGGTAAGAGCTACTGCATAACTAACATGTGACCCCTTGTTTTGGCTGGAAAGGGTAGCAAGTCCATGAGGCAATCAACATGGAGAAGTTCTAGCTTGTATATCAAGTACCAAACAAACGAGCACTGGGACAAAATTTTTTTGTCAAAATGTGTCAAATACCATATTCGAAGAGTTTCAAAGCAGTCGAGTACCAAGGTATGACTATATTTCACTTAGCATGATCATCTCAAGATCCATCCTTGTTTTCACAAATGGCGGTATTTCATCTTTTTTTTTTTTTTAAGATTTATTTATTGTTTTTGACAGAGAGAGAGATACAGAGATAGAGACAGAGAGAAGGGGGAGGGCCCAGAGCAGTCTCCATAGTTGCACATCATTGGTTTTCCCACATAATTTCATTCCACAGGTGGGCCTGGGCTGCACAGGGCAGGAACTGGGCCGGGGTCTCGCCCCAGTGAGAACTGAACTGGGGGCACTCCCCAGTTCAGCATATGGGTCCACACAGGCCGGGGCTGGGATTCGATCCTCGGTCCCTGGGGCTGCAAAGTGAGTGCCTAACCCACTGAGCCATCCCAGCTTCCCTCACCTTTTCTTATGGCTGAGCACTAGTCCATTGTGTTTAAGCACCACATCTACCCAATCATTTATGGAAGGAAACTGTTTCCATGTCTTGGCCACCATGAATAATGCTGCAATGAACATAGGGGTACATATATCTTTGCAGAAAAAAAGTTTTCAGATTTTTTTGAGTACATACCCAGAAGAGGGATTGTTGGGTCATATGTTGGGTCATATGTTATCTCTTAATAAATTTTTTAAGGAATCTCCAGACTGTTTTCCATAGTGCCTGTACCAATTCACATTCCCACCAGCAGTGTATGAGGGTTCCTTTTTCTTCACAGCCTCTCCAGCACTTGTTATTTGTCTTGTTGATTATAGCCATTCTAACAGGTGTGAGAATATATATCTCATTGTAGTTTTGATTTGCACTTTCCTAATAGCTAACGAAGTTGAGCATCTTTTTCTTATATCTGTTGGCCGTTTGTCTTCTTGGGAGAAGTGTGTTCAGGTCCTCTGCCCATTTTTTTTAAGATTTATTTTATTGTTTAAGAGAACTTATGAGAGACAAAGAGAAGGAGGGAGGGCCCAGAACAGTTTCCATAGTTGTACATTATTAGCTGTGACATGGTTTCATTACACACAGGTGGATGTGGGGCAGCACAGGGTGGGAACCCAACTGGGCGCCTCCTGTATGAGAAGTGAGAGCCTCCCTGGCCTGGATTGAAAGTTACCATTTGTGCCACAGTTCAGCTTATAGATTTTGCATGGGCTTGGAGCCAGGATTTGATCCCCAGACCTCATAGTTGCAAGGCAAGTACTCAACCTGTTGCGCTATCCCAGCATCCCCCTCTGCCCATTTTTTAAGTGGATTGTCTGTTGTTGAGTTATACAAGTTACTTATATGTTTTGAATATTAGCCCTTTAGAGGTGTTGTTTACAAATATCTTCTCCCAATTGGTTGGCTGCCTCTTTGTTTTGTTGATGGTTTCTTTTGCTGAGCAGAAGCTTTTTTGTTTGATATAATCCCATTCATTTATTTTTGCTTTTAGTCTTCTTGCTTTTGAGGTCAAGTTTATAAAGTCCTCTCTGAACCCAAGGTCCATAAGTTTAGTACCAATGTTTTCTTCTATGTAATTTATTGTGTCAGGTCTTATGTTTAAGTCTTTGATCCATTTTGAGTTAATTTTGGTATATTGTGATAGGTCACCATCTAGATTCATTCTTTTGCATGTGGCTTTCCAATTTTGCCAGTACCATGTTTTAAGAAAGTTTGTGAATTTGTATTGGGCTTCATTCAAAGCCGTCCTGGGCTTCATGAGTCCCACAGCCATAGATTGGACAAGCTTGGTATATAGGGATGCAATGGATTTTTGTGCATTGATTTTGTATCCTGCAACTTTACTGTATTTGTTTATTGTTTCTATTAATAATTTTTAGGTGGAGTCTTTAGGGTTCTCTATATAAAGAATCATGTCATTTGCAAAAAGTGACAATTTAACTTCTTCATTCTGAATCAAGAAGAACTGGAAAATCTAAATACATCTATCAACAGTAAGGAAATCAAATCAATTATCCAAAATCACCCCAAGAGAAAAAGTCCAGGATCAGATGGCTTTACTAGTGAATTTTACCTGTCCTCCTCAAACTCCTCCAAAAAACTGAAGAGGCAATACTTACAAACTCATTTTACAAGGTCAACATCACCTCTAATGACTAGAGACACAAAAATTCTAAACAAAACACTAGCAAACCAAATACAACAATACATTAAAAAGGTAATATATCATGATCAAATGGATTTCATTCCAGAGGCACAAGGATGGTTCAACCTCTGTAAATCAATCAATGTGATATACCACATAAACAAAATAAAAACTATATGATTATATCAATTGATGCAGAAAAACATTTGACAAGACACAATATCCATTTATGATTAAAACAATGAAATGGGTATAGAAGGAAAGTACCGCAACATAATAAAGGCCGTATCCAATAAACCCTCAGCTATCGTACTGAATGGTAAAAAACTGAAATCTTTTCCTCTAAAATCAGTAACAAGACAGGGATGCCCCCTGTCACCAGTTATTCAACATATTATTGGAAGTCCTAGCCAGAGCAATCAGGCAAGAGAAAGAACTTGTCCATTTCTTCTAGGTTACTAAATTTGGTGGCATATAGTCCTTCATAGTATTTTTGTGTGATCCTTTGTATTTTGATGGTGTTTGTCATAATTTCTCCTCTTTCATTTTTTATTTTGATTATTTGTATCTTTTCTCAGGGGTTAGTCACTTTTATTAATCTTTTCAGAAAATCAACTCTTTGTTCTCTATTTCATTTAATTCTTCTCTAATTTTTATTATTTCATTCCTCCTGATAACCTTGGGTTTCATTTGTTTTTCTTTTTCTAGTTCTTTAAGATATAATGTTAGGTTGTTTATTTGTGATTTTTCTTGTTTCTTGTTTCTTGAAGTAGGCCTGTAATGATATAAATTTCCCTCTTAATACTGCTTTTGCTGTATACCAATAATTTTGATACAATATGTTTTCACTTAATCTACTTATATGTATTTTTTAATCTCCTTTTATTTCTTTTTTGACCCAGTCATATTTTAATAGCATGTTGTTTAATCTCCATGTATATGTGGTTATTTCTACTTTTCACAGCCAATCTCCAATTTCAAAGCTTTGTGGTCAGAGAATATGCTAGGTATAGCTTCAGTCTTCTTACATTTGCCATGTCTTGTTTTGTATTGTAGCATGTGGTCTATCCTTGAGACTGTTCCATGTGTACTAGAAAAGAATGTATAGTCTTGTGCTTTAGGATGAAGTGTTCTATAAATGTCAATTATGACCACTTGGTCACTGTATCATTTAAAGCTGATATTTCCTTATTGATTTCCTGTTTGCATGATCTATCCATGGCTATTAAGGTGGTGGTGTTTAGGTCCCCTACTATATATTAATACATACAGTAATTGTGTTTTTGTCAATTTTTCCCTTTAGTTCTATTAGTAGTTGCTTTGTATATTTTGGTGCTTCCTGACTGGAGGCATATATATTAATAAGTGTCATGTCTTCTTTTATTGTCCCCTTTATCATTATGAAGTGTTCATCTTTGCCTCATGTTACCTTTTTTATCCTGAACTCTGTATTGTCAGATATAAGTATGGCTACACACACTTTTCTCTGGTTTTCATTTGCTTGAAGTATCATTTTCCACATTTTCACTTTGAGTCTACATTTGTCTTTGTGACTGAGATGTGTCTCTTGGAGGCAGCATATGGTTGGATTTTCTTTTTTTGATCCAATCTGCTCCTTTATGCCTTTTTATTGGTCAGTTCAATCCATTTCCTTTTAGGGTGATTATTGATATATGAGAATTTCTTATAGCCATTTTATCTTCTATTTTGTGATAGCTTGGTGTCTCCATTTTTTCTTTGCTTTTTGTTTCTGTCTCTTAGTTTGGTGGTGTTATATGCTTTTTTCCTTTGTTTCCTCTTTTTTATGTTATGTGTCTCAGTTCTGATTTTTTCTTTTTCTTTTGAGTGGTTACCATTAACTTTATGTAAAAGGAAGTTTCATATATTCAGTAGCCCCTTTTCTTAAGCTTGCTTCTTATCTCTGTTCCCCTTTGGAAATTCAGATCTTTACTTCCTCATTTTTTATGTTTCTGTTGTCATAAATTATCTCTATGTTGACATTTTGTTTCAGGTTGAATAGCTTCCTTCAATATTTCCTGTAATGCAGGTCTTGCTGGAGAATTCCCTCAGCTTCTGTATATTTGGAAAGGTCTTTATTCCACCTTCATATCTAAAGGATAGCTTTGCTGGGTAAATTATTCTTAGCTGGTAATGTCTCTCTTTCAATAGTTTATTATTTATTTATTTAAAAATTTTTTTTGTTTGTTTTTGACAGAGAGAGATACAGAGACAGAGAGAGAACTGAACTGGGGGAGTTCCTAGTTCAGCACATGGTTTAGCACATGGTTCCGCACGTGCCGGGGCCAGGATTCGATCTTCGGTCCCCAGCGCTACAAAGTGAGCGCTTAACCCACTGAGCCATCCTGGCTTCCCCGTCTTTCAAAAGTTTAAATATTTGATTCCACTCCCTCCTGGCTTGTAGTGTTTCTGCTGAGAAGTCTGATGATAATCTAATGGGCTTACCTTTATAAGTTACAGTCTTTTTCCCTGGCTGTCTTAACAATTCTTTTTTTTTTTTTTTTTTGGTTTATGCAACTATACTGAAGAAAAATAAATCAGTTACTAGCAGAGATATTAGTTGATCACTCATCCACTGACAACTTACATCACTTATTCAGTGCTATATTAAACAGCACTAGAAGATAGATTAACTAATAGCTCCAAGCATCCTAAAATTTAAATGAAAATTACAAAATGTCTGAGACCTTATTTTGGAATACAAAGGGTGTTTGGCTTCCAATTTCCATTCTCTGTAGAACAAGAACAGGTCATTCCTTTATTGACATGCATAAAATACATCAAATTTTCTGTTCTGCTGATGCTATAAATTCAATACCAATTCTCCAGCCACATCAGTAATGAGCATAAAGTATATCATGTAACCTCAGATCTCTAACAGTGGAAGGCTTAAACAAGAATGAATGCTGTTAGAATAATGTGGCTTCCTTTGATGTGACACTGAGCATCCATCTCCCTCCCTCCCTCTTGGATGATTTCTTCAGCATGTTAGAGCAGTGAGGACTGGTTTTAATCTCATAACCAAGTTAGAGTGAAGACATTGGCCACATAATACACATGCTCGATTTCTTTTTAATTCTGAATCTTGGGCAACTGTTCTCTTGTAACTACTTTACAGTTTCTAAAAGCAGTTATTGTCCAAAGCTGGAAGAACTTAAGTCTTCTCAGATGAGCATGTGAATGAATGGAGGGAGGTAAACAAAAAACAAAATTAAAAAAGATGAGGTCTGATAGGGGAACAATTCTTTCCTTGTTGATCTTTGACAGCTTCAGTATAGTGTGCTTTGGAGAGGGCCTGTCAGGTCTAAGGTAGTTAGTTAGGTGTTCTATTTGGTTCTTGGATTTGAAGATCCAGTTCTTCCCATGGTTTGGGAAGTTCTCATCAACTATTTGTTTGAATAGACTCTTCTGTGCCCTTCTCACTATCTTCTTCTGGTATACCCATGACTCTTACGTTGTTATTCCTGATGGAGTCACGTATTACCTGTAAAGTTCTTTCATTCCTTTTAACTCTCAAGTCTCTTTCTTCTTCCATGTGTCATTTCCATATTTCTATTTTTGATATAACTAATTCTTTCCTCCATCTGGTCAGCTCTGTTTCTTAAGCTAGCTATTTCATTCTTCATCTCTTTTACTGAGTTCTCCATCTCCAGAATTTCTATTTGGTCCTTTTTTAAAATTTTAATCTTTTAGGTAAAATATTATTTTTGTTCATTAATTGTATTTCTGAGTTCATTAAACTGCCTATCTGAGGTGTTTTTTTTTTGTTTGTTTTTTGCATCTCATTGAGCTTTTTAAGAACTGCAATCTTGAATTGTCTATCATTTAAGTCCCATCTTTTGGTGTCTAAGTTCATTTTCTGGAGATTTTTCATTTTCTTTCTGAGCAGCTTTGTTCCCTCGGTTATTCATAACAACGTGTTTTTCTTCCTGGGCATCTACAGGAGTGAATTCTGCAGCAGGTAAATATGAAAAGGTCTTGCTTTTGCTTTCCAGAAGGTATTGTTGGAGTGGTTTATTTTCTCTTGCAATATTCTTTATGGTTGATGCTTTCCTGTGAAGTAGGCTTCTACTCTATAACCTGGTTGCCTTGTTCTCATTGCCGCACCCCTGTGGGAAGGTATGGTGAGTGATGAGGCTCTGAGCTTCTGAAACTTCAATGTTGCCCCTGCAGCCAGAAGCAGCAGCACTTGTGTGTCTCGGTTGCCCATACTGGTTTCACCTGGGTTAGGTGGGGATGGGGTGTGTTAGAGGAGGCAGCAGGTATGTTTGTAGCACCGGATATGGCCAGATAATGGCTGCTGCCATCTTGCAGTGGTCTCAACCCCTACCGCTCTTTCCCTGTCATCAGAATTAGCTGCACTGTGTGTATGCTACTCAGGAACTGTCTCCCCAGTTCTCAGGGCTAAAGATATTTTCCATTCTTTAACCTAACACTCACTGCTAGCTACAATTTCTTCTGGGGCTCACTGCTAATACTGGGAGGAAGTGGAGGAGGCAGCCAAGCTCTGTGTCTTTGTCCTCTGCTTGGGGCCCTGAGGGCTGGCTGTAAGGGCTTATGTTCTTCTGTATGCAGTCTTTGCCCTAAGGTCTCAGCCCTGAGGGCTGGGTCCAGCTATCTTATATGAAGAAGAAAAATTCCTTCTTAACTTGGTTTCTACCTCTGTGAACTTAGGCGAACTACTTAACTTTCATTAACTCACTTTCTTAATTTGTAATATAGCCAACATTCTTGCCATCAAGAGTTAAGTAATATACACAGAGCACCCGACACAGGTGCTGGCTCAAGAAAGAAACTTAATAAGTGATAATTCCTTTCTCCTGGCTATCTCCACCCCTCTACTGCACTAGTCCTACTTTTGGAAGCATCTCACTCCATCCAGTGCTTTGTGCTCCTATAAGGCTCCAGATATAGCATAAATAAATTGCAATTATCTTCTGCCTACTGATGAGGACTCCACTCATCTCCCTTGCCAGATGTGTCAACAACTTCCTCTGTCACAGTCCCCAGGTCACTAGAGACCTTGGCCTCAGAGTAAACCAATTCTCAGAAACACTTTAGGGCTTCCTCAAATTCCTATACTAGTTCTACACATTTGGTATGCATAAAGGTGTATAAAACACCTTAATATTAAAGAGGCAGGGAAGTTGAGCCACTACTGTGTGTTTACTTACTCGTGTATAAAAATCTTGATAAATAACCATGACTTTAAAGAGTAAGTACAATTTTTTCTCCCAGAATATTTTACCTTATCTTGGCAAGACTTGGAGCAACATGGACCCTGAGTTCAACTCCTTTACATTTTACTTTATATTTATCTTCAAATTGGCTTTTGTGTTCCCAGGCTGCCACAGTTAGGCTCTATTCGACACTAATTCAGTTCACAAGGCTTCCTTTCATCTGTGACCAGCCATAAAATGTTTGGGGGTAGCTTTTTTATTGCAGGTTAGACTGACTGACCATGGACTTCCTTGATTCCCAGGATCAGGATGAGAACCCCACCCCTGCTTACTTTATATTAGACAAATGTAGATTATACTGGGTATAATGATTGGGATCCAATTAAGAAAACAATAACCACAATAGGTATTTCAGCAGAGGGTATGTGGTACTATAAGGAATTGGTTAGACAGGTGTTGGAGCAAAAGGGAACACTGTGATAATCCAAAAATGATGACAGCCAAAAGTGACTACCCCTAAAGCTGGCAAACAGATGGGATGGGTTTTGGTTAGTAGAATGGAGGAGCTCAGGAGGTAGGGAAAGATAAACACTATAGACCTGGTGTTCAGACCTTTGAGAAGGAAGCAGTTCCCATATTCTGCTGATACTTCTGAAAGGTCCTAGTGAGTCTAGTTCTAGAAGAGTTGAAAGAATTTGGAATCTGGAATCAACTGCCACTATTGGGGCAACACTGACAGGAATAGCAAAAACAAAAACAAAAAGACCTTCCTGCCTCCCCTCCCCCTTTTCCCTTCCCTCCTAATACCTCTTGAGAGAATTTCATAAGAAGCTTGCTGACAAAGGAGACTGGGAGAGTCTGAGAAAGTGTTTTCTATGTCACAGCAGAGTTTAGAATGATAGGCTTGGACCTGAAAGACAAGGTGGGGAGGGGGGAAGGGGACACATCAGAGATGTTTTCCTTTAATGAATTCTAGGACTAAGATATCTTGAAATTTCTAAGGCAAAAGCTCCTATTCAGCATATGGGTCTGCACGAGCCGGGGCCAGCTTCTCTGAAGTTTTTTCTATAGAAAATTAAGGCCTCAGGTATCATCACTAAATTCCCAAAGCTCCTAGGAGGACACACCCCAGAAATAGAGTTAGAACACCAGGGTAAGATTTAAAGGAGGGCATTTGAGTAAAATAGGTCATAATGAAGTAACTCCCCAGACTGAATCTAGATTGCAAAATATATAAATAATAATAATAATAATAAATAATAGATGACAGAGGAATTGTGTAATAATTTTAGCAAGGCACCAAGACAATACTATTATAGTTTGGTTTTAACATTTGAGAGAATCTTTCCACTCCCAAAGAGCTTGATGTGCTATAATTTATACAATTGTATTCTAAATTTATTGGATTGAAAACTGTTCAAAAATCTCAAGATTTCAAGAATGATTGGAAAAGCACCTCATAAACAAAAAAATTTTTTTACTTGCTTCCTTCTACTGGAAAATGCTTAGAAAATTTACATTTAAAGGTTTTATTTGTATAAAGCCAAAATTATATGAATTTAACTGGTTTATTTTTAGAAGCAAAAATTCCATTGTGCCGATAAGAATAGGTCACAAACCAAATAGATAAAAGACCTGATTACCCAAAACTTATGTCTTTAGAAGAGAAGAAGTGTCAATCTTAATATTGTATCATAGCAAATGCAACCAAAAAGATCAGAGCTGAACCAAGAAGATAACCTGTAAAGACTAAATCAAGGCTCTCTTACCGTATGACTTATAGTTGAAATATGCCAAGGGAATCCAAGAGGAAATCAGAGAGAGGAGGGTATGATTGGAGTGTTTATCTCCTTCACTCTTCTGCACGATGACCCAAGTTCGGCTGGCTGGATATGTCCCCCAACTCAAAGGCATAATAGCTCCTGAAAGGTAGTGCTCTCCATACAGCTGCTCTTTGCAGGTTCAGGTAACTGCTTCTTCCTCTCCACCCCTCTGCTCTAGAAAGTGATAACAGCTATCTAGCATTGCTACATGGCACTGTCTTGTGCTTTCCCTCCATCATGCCCATTCCTTTGTAAATAATCCTTCTTCTCAAATTATTCTGTTTAACTGGGCCATTTATTTCTTACTAGGCCCCTGACTAGTATTGTTAACTAGACAACAAAGCATACTAGAAAAGTCATGGAAATGTTCCAGATCTTGAAAACTCATTGAATAGTACATTTAAATTGGATGCATCTTTATTATATGTAAATTGTACCTCAATAAAGTTGATTTGTTTTTTAAATTAGTCCATGAAATCTGTGACCTATGCCCATTGGTTCCCATGGGTCACTCAATAATCCTTTGCATAGTTCCCATATCACAAGAGACTCCTGCCTACATGTTCCACTGTGTCTCAAGAGATCCCTAAACCATAAGAAAAATACTTAACAGGGAGAAAAAAACAAAACAAAAAAACCCCTAATGGCTTGCTCAAGTTATTATGTTAGTTCTACATACTTGTTCTGAATAAAGGTGTGTTTTTAAAGTTTGTCATCTTAAGGCGCTAAGAGAGTTGAACAGCTGTACGTGTACTTCTCTATTTCTTCTTGTCTGTAGATCTTAGTAAATAACAGTCTTTAAATTTGGAGACTGTTGTCTATTTCTTCTACTCTCTATTATCCCACACTTTAGCTATTTTTGATGAGTAATTAGGAAGAACGGATACCTATTCACATGTACTAAGACACCTATTCACATGTCATATCTGTTGTGTCCAAAATATTTCTTATTAATTTAGATGACAGATATCCAGACATTGAAGAAGAAAAATTATAATTCAGAACATTCCTGAAAATGCTGTTGAAAAATGGCCTTGCCTGTGATGATCCCAGCATTCACTCACCCTCTCAAGTTACTCACCAGAATTGTTTCAGCTTTTCAAAACACCTCTCCCATTTGTTCATACCTGGGTTCTCATAAATGTCTAGATGGGTCTCCTGTGGTAATAGGGATCTAGGTGGGGAGGGATACAGGACCAGTATCAAGGAAGAAAGAGACTGATGTTTTGTGTGTATTGGTCTTTTAGAACTTGGACATTAGTCAAAGACTGCACTATTAACATCACATATTTTTGGTATAAATGTAAGGATATTATATTCAGAAGCTATTAAATTGCTCTACCCTCTAAAGAAATTATCATTATGTGTTTAAAAAAAAAAAAGTTCCAATTATAGGCATCATATGTCTGGGTTTTGGATTAAAATACTGTTATGAATCACACTTAGGGCTCTAACTTATTCTGATAGTTAACCTTGGTAAAATGTGTGTCGAGAGCCTCAAGCTATTCAATTTCACCCAACTGCTTTAAATTATGTTTTATTGGGGGACAATTATAGAGCTCCAACTAATCAAAACTGAAATATGACTGCCTAAAGGTATGCGATGGTAATATTCCCAAGGGTTAACAATTTATTGAAAACTATGGGCTAGGCACTGTGCTGTGTGCTTAATATCTCATTTAATCCTTTCAACGATTCTATGAGGTAGACATTATTATTAAACCTACATACGAATGAAACTGAAAGTCAAACAGATTAAGTAATTTTCCCAAGGTCAGATAGCAAGAATGAAGCAGAGTCAGGATTTGAACACAGGACTGTTTGACACTGAAGACTGAACTCAGATTCATCTGTTCAAAAAGGAAGTAAGCCAGGATAAGATTTATAAAGAAAACAAAACAGATTGTATACAGTTCTGGACACCTAATAAGGGGATGCTGTATCCCATTTTATAGAGGAAGAACCTGAGACCTGTACAGTTGACACTTCCTAAGGAGATTCTGATAGTGATTTGTATCAAGCTCAGAAACGAAGGCCCATGTTCTTTCAAGCAAACAGTGCTGCCTTATTAAATATAAATTATATAAATAAGTATAAGGATTAAATGTACTTATAGAACATCTGAAATTTATAAATCATCTATATTTCTGGTGATTAAAGCTGAGGGATAGTAAGATTTCCTATCTTACAAAGGAAAAGAAAGATGGGGCCTGGGCAAGCCTGAGGACACAGTGAATGGTTGGTGGAGAAGAATATGCTACAGGGAAGGAAAGGAAAGGCCAGAAAGATAGGAAGGAAGCCAGCAGGTATGGAACCATAGAAGCCAAGTGTGAGACTGTTCTAAAAAGGAGGGAGAGAACAAATGCCAAATTCTATTGAGAAATCAGTAGAGATAAAGACTGAAACATGTCTGTAGGAATTAACAACTTGAGGTCTTAGGTGACTCCAGAAAAAGTTGATTGGGTACAGTATGAGCAGAAAGCAGATTGAAGTGGGTTCTGACATGAGTGGGAGGGAAGAACATGAAGATGGTTGGATAGACAACAATGTAGAGAACTTTGGTTTTGAAAGGAGGAAGAGGGAAGTTAGGGTGTAGCTATTGTGGGAAGGGAAGAAAACTTGGGCATATTTAAGTGTCAGCAGAGAGGTTCCAATGGAGAAGGAACATTTTCAAATTCACACCCAGGCAAAAGAAGGGATAGGTCTTTCATAAGAGAGATGGCTTTTTTTGTCATGAGAGGATGAGTAGAGTTGCACGTAGATTTGTGGGTTTAATGGCCAGAGGTCAATGGAGTTCTTGTATGATGGCTCCCGTTTTCCCATTCTCAGTTGAGAGTAGGAAGGTGGCTGTACAAGATTTTGGAAGAGAGAAACAGTAGGGCCATCTCATCACCTCTTTGGATACTCTTGATTTTACCTGCCTCTTACTCCAGCCACTGCTACAGCAGCCAGTTCTGCCTAGGCTCTGAACAGCTTCCTGTGGTTGCCACCACGTAGCACCTGACCTCAAGCCTGTGCCAGGTGTCAGGTCTGGGGTTTCATTTTACTATACTAACAGACTCAGAAGTTAGCTTATAACTGTTTCATGGATGCTGGCAGAAGACCTCAGACCCCTGGATCAGAAAAAAGGGACTTTATCATTCATGGTACAATAGACAACAGCACGAGTATCATTTTTTATGTCAATTCTGGCCAAGGAGAAGAGACAAGAAAACTTGTTCTTGAACATTTATGTTTTTTGGAAGACATTTTGAAGAAAACTGAGATCCTGAGTGAACAGGTTATGGGGTGACCTACCAGCAAAATTTTGGGTAAGTGCTAAAGTAACTTCATTTGCACCCACAGGTTGATAAGTCCTAGAGCACTCAGGTTATACTTACAAATGCCTATAGATAGTGTATGGTGAAATGGTAAGACTAGGGATTTAGAATCAGGCAGATGTGGATTCAAATTTTGCTTCTAGTTGTATAGTCCTAACCTCTCTGAGTGTTTCCTCAACTATAAACCAGAGACAGTCAAATCTTCCTCTCAGAGTTGTTGAGAAAATGAAATAACAACATAAGTTTTGAAATATTAACCAATATTTTACCTTATCCTTGTATTATTTAGTCCTTTCTACATTTAGTCAGCTTGGCTAGTCAACATTCATTTCAAGAAAAGTCCACCTAGAAAAAAGCAGAGGAAAAAAGTAGTTAGTTCTAGGCTTTTGAGTCTCAAAATCTAACCCAAGAGAGAATTCAACACAAGGATAATAGCTTTATAAGAATATCTGATATTGAGTGAAGGGGATCAAATATGCCATCCCAAAATAGGCCACTTTGTATAAAGATTATTTTAAGTTGAAGACATATGACATTCAACAGATGCAGAAAATATAGTCTTCTTGGAGCTTCCCTTATGTTACTAAAAGCAACATCTAGGAAATAAGGCTACCATAATTTCCTCTTCTGAATAGATCTACTCTCAGAAGAGAGAACATGAATAAAGTCTACCACAAATTCCTTCTCCCGGGAAATTTTATGGCCCTGAAGGAGCTGGAAAGGCCACTCATATCTATATAGACAAACATTATTACAAATTCTTATTTCCTGTAAGTGCCTCCCCTTTATCTATTACAATGGTATATAAGCCTCAAATTCTAACCCCTCCTCTGAGTTACTTATCACTGAGTTCTCCTGCATGTGTATGCATTGCCTATATAAATAAACTGGTTTTTTTTTCTTCTATTAATCTGTCTTTTGTCAGTTAATTTTCATGGCCCCAGAAACTGAACATGAGCAAAAGAGGCTTCCCTGATCTGAGACCAAACAAAGAGTCTCTGGGCTGGTAGAGGAAGAGGGGAAGTATTACAAGTTCACGTGTAATATATGTGCCTAGAGAGGGAGACCCTGTGCCCCAGACCCCTGCCTGTGTCAGAAAGATGTCTCAAGACAACATAGAACTAGAGCAGAGGAACCTTTGATAACCTGAGAGCTTCTCTTGCCCACTATGGGCTGTGACAGTAGAACATTTCCTGTGTGCTCAAGGGTGATACAGACTTGTAGCTTAGAGGGCTCTTGGACCTAAAGGAATACTGCAGATAGAAACAAGGGAAGGTCCCATGGTGCCTGGGGAGCCACTGAGTACCAGATAGGCTGGCTGTGCTTGCATCTCAAAGATACTGGTGTGGATAGATGACCACCAAGGACCCAATGCATCCCCTAAAGTACCTAATGCAGGATCCCCTAGAATTACGTACAACTCAGGTAAAGCATGAGGAAACCAGCTTAACTGAAACTACATTTCTTTTTCTTTAACTGAAATTGCATTTTGCCACTCCAGATACCAGGGGCTCACAGTAGAAATTAAATTGAATTATGGAAGCATAACGCTACCCTTCTGGTTCAACTCCTTCTGGTTAAAGATTAATACCAGCTATTGGTAAAGTTTGTCCAGAATGTCTTAGAATTCTGAGGTAGCCCATATATACTTCAGGATTGAATACTAACCCTAGACTAGGATTAGAATTAAATCATCCTGACATAAAGGCTATGATCTAGCTGAAAATGTGGTATGAAGAACTGATGTGACCCCTCAGAAGTCTCTGTCCATTTCAGAAATGCCAGTAGAGAGTGATGAGACCAAGTATGAAAGAGTCCTACAGAATGATTAAATTCCCTAGACAGGGTGACTGATAAAAGAGAGTGAAGATACAGAACAGGACTATCCAATTTTTTGGCTTCCGTGGGTCACATTGGAAGAATTGTCTTGGGCCACACATAAAATACACTAATACTAATGATAGCTGATGAGCTAAAAAATAAAAATAAAAAAATCACACACACACAAAAAATACTCATGTTTTTAAAAAGTTTATGAATTTGTGTTGGGCTTCATTCAAAGCCGTCCTGGGCTGCGTGCAGCCCATGGGCCGCAGGTTGGACAAGCTTGGTCTAGAATAAGGCAAAGAAAAAACTAAAACTAAAAACAAAAAGAAAAAAAACAAAAAAGGGGTAAAGGTACCCTAGTTAGACTTTGCATTTATGATTGAATTTTCTAAATCAAAGACGATTAAGGTCATTGTTATGGATGAATTATACCCCCTCCCTAAAATGATGTTGAAGTCATAACTTCCAATACCTGAGAATGTGACCTTATTTGGAAATACAGTAATGTCATTGCAGATATAATTAGTTAATATGAGATCATACTGGATTATGATAGGTCCCTAATCCAATATGACCGAAGTTCTTATAAGAAGACGTCTATATAAAAATTCAGGGATACACAGGAAGAATGCAATATGATGACAGAGGCGGAGAAGGGAGTTACATAGCTGTAGGCCAAGGAATGCCAAGGACTGCAGATAACACCAGAAGCTAAGAGCAAGGCATGGGAAAGATTCTTTCCTAGATTCTTCCCATGATCCTGCCAACTTCTTGATTTTGAACTTCTAGCTTCCAGAACTGTGACAGAAGACATTTCTGTTTTGTTCTGTTTATTTTTAATTGTATTTTATTGTTTGAGAGAAGGTGAGAGAGAAGGGGGGAGGGCCCAGAGAAGTCCCCATAGTTGTACATCATTAGTTGTGACATGGTTTCACTCCACACAGATGGATGTCAGGCCAAGAGGGGCAGGAATTGTACCGGTGGCCTCCCACATAGGAGGCGAGAACTCTCACCATCCCTGTGGTTACCAGTTGAGCTGCATATTTCTGTTGTTTTAAGCTACACAGTTTGTAGTAATTCCTTGTGGCAGCCCTAGGAAACCAAGTCATTATAATGTCCTTGTTTTAGGGTGAATTTCTAAAAGACTTAAGCCTCTTTAAAGGAAAGGAGGAGTAATTTCTTTGTTTTTTAAAAAAAATTATTTTATTGTCTTTGACAGAGACAGAGAGACACAGAAAGAAGGGGGAGGGTCCAGAATAGTCTCCATAGTTGTCTGTCATTAGTTTTTGACATGGTTTCATTCTCTACAGGTGGGCGGAGGGGTGCACAGGGCGAGAACTGGGCTGGGGGCCTCCTGCATGGGAGCCATACCCCCTCAAGCCAGGGGCTGAACCAGGGGAGCAATGAACCAAACTGGGGACCTCCCACATGGAAAGCACACCCCAGTTTAGCATATGGGTCCACACAGGCTGGGGAAATTTAATCCTTGGTCCCCAGGGCTGCAAAGAAAGCCCTTAACCTGCTGAACCATCCTGGCTTCCCCAGGAAGACTAATTTCAATGACACTGACCCCAGTTGCCAAAGCAGAGAAGCCCTGAAAACTTGACTGGGACTGGCAAGTCAACGCAGGCTGTTGGCAGGAGGCTTCAGGCCTTGCTATGTGGGTCTCTCCACAGACCTACTTGAGTGTTCTCATGACATGGCAGCTGGTTTTTCCCAGAGCAATTGATCCAAGAAGGAGCAAGGTAGAAGCTGTACTGTAATACCTTTTATGAGCACAACTTGATCTCACACCCTTACTTCTGTAATGTTCTTTTCATAAGAAGCAAGTCATTAAATCTGGCCCACACTAAAGAGGAGAGGAATTAGGCACTATTTTGTGAAGAAAGACATGTCAAATAAGCTGTAAATATTTGAAAAAAACCACCACAGTTAGTACCATGAACATAGTCTTGAGCTGTTTTGTAAGAATGAGTTCTTGTCCTGTGGAATCTAATTTGGGATAAATACCTAGGTCCCATCATCATGAAGGCCAGGGACTTTTAGATGAAAAGTAATTTTCTTTGCAATTATGCACAAAACACAATCATGGCAAATGAGAAAAATGCAGAAATCTGCTGGGGGGTGTTCTAGGAAAGATTTTCCCTTCCTCTTTCTTCCTGCCTCAAACATAGGAGTGATGGCTGGAGCTGCAAAAGCTATCTTGCAAACATGACTAAAAGGTCAAGGGTTATCTGCCCTGATTTCATTGAACCAGTACCAGACTTCCTAGACCTAGGCATCTTATATAAGAGAAACAACTCTATTACTTAAGCCACTGGTATTCAAGTTTTCTGTTACTGATAGCCCAAACCATTCCTAACTAATGTCAATGACATAGTGGAAGACAGGAAAAAGAAAAGGAGTCAATTCTTGAGCGAAAGATTTGGGAGATTAGCTGATAAGTACCGGGTGTCCCAAAATTCACACAAGAAGTAATTTTGATAGAAAATACAGGTTTATAATTAAAACTTGTAAATTTTTTATTGATTCATAAAGCATACAGTGTAAGGTTATGCATGGAATAGCATATCAGGTAAATGGCCTCCACGGCTTTGCTGGCACATATGCACTCTTTTGTTGAAATTTTCCATGACCGTTTTGAATAAATGTGGCTGAATTTCGTTGATACAGCGCTCAGTTTCCTCCTTCAAGGCGTGGGTGGTTGTGGGCTTGTTGGCATAAACCTTAGACTTCAAAAAACCCCAAAGAAAAAAGTCCAACGGCGTTAACTCGCATGATCTGGGTGGCCAATTCTGATCACCAAAACGGGAAATTACATGACCAGGAAATGACTCATGCAGCAATTGAATTGTTTCTCAGGCTGTATGGCATGTGGCACTGTCCTGTGGTCCACATCCATATCTTGCAATTTAGGCACAAAACACTGGATTCGCATGTCGTGATAGCGAGCACCATTAACTGTTATTGCCTGACCAGCCACATTTTCGAAGAAAAATGGTCCAATGATACCTCCAGCCCAAAATTCGCACCAAACAGTGACACGTTGTGATGCATTTGTTTCTCAACAATCACCCGTGGATTTTCTGACACCCAAATGTGACAATTTTGTCAATTAACCAAGCCATCAAGATGAAAATGAGCCTGATCGCTGAAGATGATTTTGTTCGAAAAATCAACATCCACTTGTTGTTCCATAATCCATTCAACAAACTCTATTCACTGTGCGTGGTCAGTAGGCTTCAGTTCTTGAGTCAAATGAACTTTGTAAGCATGAAGATGCAAATCTTTCGTGAGAATACGCTGTAGAGAGCAGCTCAAAATGTCCAATTCTTGACCACGGTGCCGAATTGATGTCCCTGGACTCTCCGCAACACTCTCAAGAACTGCTTCGATGTTTTGTGTTGAATGACTTGTTGAAGGACGGCCAGAGTGTTTAAGATCACTAATTGATCCAGTCTCCCTAAATTTTTTAATTAATCTCTTCACAGTTGATGAAGTTAAATCACTATCCCGACCATATTTTGTACAAAAATTGCGAACTGTAGCTGCCAAACCTTCATTATTTTAAAAATATTGCTCAACAATGAAAACACATTGTTCTTTTGTGTAGTGCTCCATTTTTAATAACCCTGAACTGTCAGCTGTCACACTGTCTTTTTTTTTTCATTGGCAACACTTTACTGCACAAATGACGCAAAATTCAAATCTTGCGTGAATTTTGGGACAACCGTTAGGGAGCAGGCTACCTAATCCCTACTACATAAAGAGATTTCCTTAGTCTGGAAATGATAAAAGTTAAATTGAATTATTAATCTGAAAAAAATTATATTTATTATTTTATGAGTTTGTGGACTAAGAATTATACTTACTATATGGGAGCTCTCATTTGACTAAAAATGTTATTCCTTTCTTATCTTTTAATAATGTTTTACTGTCACTCCCAACAGAATTCATTGTCATTCTCTGAAAATTCGCTTTTCTTCTAGGCTTCCTGGTAGAAACCCAATTCTTTCTTCTCCCAAGCTTGAAGACTTGAGGTTGGCCTCTACTTTTCCCTCTTCTTCATCTCTTATATCTGATCTGTTATTTCTTGACCTTTCTTTTTCTCTCTTCCTCTCACCTCCTCCTACACCCTCCCTTCACTCTTTCTCCACTTGCCTTCCTTACTCCTTTTCTCTCCTCATTGCCTCTTTTCTTTTTGAAGCCTCCCATTATTGGGACTATAGGCATCAATTCCTCACCACACTGGAGCTGCAGCTCCCTCAAAGCTGATCTGTGGAGGGAGGTATTTGGATAGACTGTTCCACAGAAAACAACTAAAATTGCTGGATACTACTTTAAAACAAACAAAAGTTCTTAAAACAATCGAAGAGATGACAACATAGTAAAGAATTATTCGGCCAAAGTCACAGAGAATGTGGAATCTCTGAAAGGAAAGAGGAGGATTGAAATCTCCCCTCAAGGAAGGCACAGGCCAAATCTGCCTACTAACTTGAACTACAATTTTCACAGCCCCTTGGAGTGTAAAGAAGTCAAAGGCCAGAGCCACACAAGGTAGGGAGTTGAATTAGTTTGCTATGCCTGCCATTTCAAAAAAAGGGGGTTCTATGGAAAGTAACCTCACAGGATGATTTGATAGTTAATTCCTAAGGGGGCAGGTCATGGTGGGTAGCCATGCCCCACGTCTATAACTTCTTTAGTGAAAAATTTTAAGCCATCCCTGTCTACTGTTCTTGTGCATCTAGAGTAACACATCTTTGAAATACCAAAAGTAGTACCTCTTAAAGGAGGTATTAATCCTCAAAAGAACATATAATCTTGTTAACTATCCTGTAATCCAATCTCCGCCTTGCTTTCTCCCGTCTTCCTATGTCCTCTCCTTAATTTCAAATGCATAAAAGAAGATGCAAACTGTTATTCTCCAGAGCATTTGAGACCTTGCTCTTAGTATATGCTGTCAGTTTGGCTCAAATAAACTCTCATAAAAATTCTGTATATATTTGGAGGTTCTTATGCCAACAGACGGGATGGCTTTAAACACAGAAATTTATTTTTTCCACAGTTCTGGAGGCTAGAAGTACAAGATCAAAGTGTTGGCAGGTTTGGTTTAATTCTGGACTCTCTCTTTGGCTTGTAGATTGCCATGTTCTTTGTAGATAGCCATGTTCTGACTGTGTGTCTTCATATGGTCTTTCTTCTGTGCATAGTATCCTTGGTATCTCCTTTTGTGTTTCCATTTCCTCTTATAAGGACACCAGTCAGATTGGATTATAGCCCACCCGCAATTACCTCTTTAAAGGCCCCATCTCCAAATATAATCACATTTTAAGGTAGTAGGAGTTGGAGCTTCAAATTGAATTTGGAGGTGGACACAATTTGGCCCAGAAAAGAAGAACAATGTGAAATATTCCCCATAACACTAACACCCCTCTGGTAAGAGAAGCACGAGTAAATAATCCACCCCCTATCACCATGGGGCTGCGTGGAAGGTTGCCTTGATGATGGGTAATGGGGCGTGGAGGCTGCCTCTGAGAAGCTGTAGCCACAGGCCATCTCTAACACGTTCATTTAAAGCTCAAATTCATCCTGCCTGTATGGTTCAAAAAGCCTCAAGTTATTTAGTTTAAACTGGTCTCAATATTATAGTGCCCCTAAATGGTTGTCAGGAACAAAGGTAAATCCCCTCTAGAGAAATGTACCTGCATTTTAGAACTCAAAGAATTA
This sequence comes from Craseonycteris thonglongyai, assembly GCA_004027555.1. NCBI lineage: Eukaryota > Metazoa > Chordata > Mammalia > Chiroptera > Craseonycteridae > Craseonycteris > Craseonycteris thonglongyai. Next base: position 24,780 of record PVKE010009483.1, read on the forward strand.
CTATAAATAATTTTGTAACGGGGAAGCCGGGATGGCTCAGTGCGTTAAGCGCTCACTTTGCAGCCCTGGGGATGGAGGATCGAATCCTGGCCTCGGCCCGTGAGGACCCACATGGGAGTGCCCCCAGTTCAGTTCTCATCAGGTTAAAGACCCTGGCCCAGTTCCTGCCCTGTGCAGCCCCACGCCCACCTGTGAAATCAAACTATGTGGAAAAACCAATGATGTGCAACTATGGAGACGCTTCTAGGCCCTCCCCCTTCTCTCTGTCTGTCTCTGTATCTCTCTCGCCCGCTCGCTCTCTGTCAAAAACAATAAAAAGAAAAAGAAAAAAAAGAAACCCAGGCACCATGTCTGAGAATCAGTATAAACAACAGACAGACTGAACAGATGTACAAAGACTTCAGATATTGGAATTATCAGACATGGATTAAAAAATAACTATGACTATCATGTTTAAAGGAACAAAATATTAACTTGAAAGCAACTGCAAGGAACATCAATTGTTTTTTTTCAACCATCTAATGAGATTTGAAATATAAATAGAACTTACAGAAATAAAAATATAATTAAAAATTTTTAACCATTTTCATACAGTTGAAAGAATAATATAATAAACATCTGTATACTACTACTTAGCCTACATTTAACAACTAACATTTTATCATAGCTCTGGTACATATTTTTTAATTTGCTAAGCCATTTAAAAGTTGCAGACATCATATTTTACCCCTAAATATGTTAGAATGCATTTCTGAGAAATAAGAACACTTTTCATAACTATAATGTCATTATCACATCTAAGAAAATTAATTTACTAATGGAGTTTCATATTGAGTCCATATTAAAATTTTCAGTTTGCCCAAAATAAAGTCTGTTATAGCTGGTTTTTATTTTTACTTATTTATTTATTTTACAGCTAGGACCCATCAAGGCATTGCATTTGGTTGTAATGTGTCTTTACTTTCTTTTCATCTGGAATAATCTTTCTGTCCCCTCACCTGCCCCACCCATGATGTTGACTCTTTGAAGAGACCAGGACAGTTCACTTATGAACACCCATATTCTGGCTTTGCCTAATATAGTGTTCTTTAACTTGTTCTTTAACTTGTTTCTTGATCTCCCTATATTTCTTATAGTCTGGAAATTAGGCCTAGAAGCCTGATTAGATTCAGGGTAACAGTTTTGCCAAGAACATGTCATAGGTAATGCTGTGTATTTCATAACACATCACATTAGGAATGCAAAATACCAGGTTGTCCCATTCTTAGTAATATTAAGTTTGATCACTTGGTTAAGGTGACAGCTGGCAAACATCTTTCCAAAACTGAAATTAAAAAATCCCTGGACAGTCTATCAGCTTCTTATAAAGTCAAACATACATTCACCATATGACCCAGAAATTCTACACGTAGGTATCTTCCCAAGAGAAATGAAAACTTATTGTGTGGGTAGATTAACATAGCTAGAAAATTACTGCCAGGTAGTCTTGGCAAGGTCAGGACCCATGGCTATGGCCCAATAAACAAACAGTGTTCTGAGAGAACAATGCCCTGGGTTAAAACCTGTGGTTACTGGACAACAAACAATTGAATTTTGAAAGAAACTAGGATATTCCTTATTCCCAGGTTGATTTTGTTTAAGCCTGGTAGAGCTGTAGCTTACTTGCATTCCTTCCCTTAGATTTTTCTACCTACCTGTACACATACTATATTATATGTTCACTCCATTTAACCATTAAGCCCCCAGGACATCAGATTCTGGTCAACATCAAAGGAACAAAGGCCTCAGGTGTGTTAACCATGGAAACAGAATTTTGGTGGGCTTAAGAATAACACTGTCCTCAGTTGTGTTTTAGCTCTGGACTCCTGAAAGTGGAATGGCCCCGTGGACAGCATCCCCTGGGAACTGGACCAAATAATGCCATGACTGACACAAGGACCTGAAGCCATGATCAATTGCTCCCTGCCTTAGCCATGACCAATCAGTAGAGCCCACAACCCCAATTCTCTAGTAACCATGATGAATGATTATTCCCTTATATAAGGCTGGCTACCAGAGCCCATTGTCTCAGTTGTCCCTCTTACACACTGCCCGCTCTCCCTTCAGTGTATCTAATAAACTGCTTCTCTTCTTCCTACTTTGTGAATCCTTTCACAACTCGCAAGCAGCCACAGCTCTATACATAGGTTCACACAAATTTTGTACATGAGTTTATAGCAACTTTATTCATAATTGCCTCTAACTGGAAACAACTCAAATGCCCTTCATGGATAAAAAGATGGGTATAGCCTTACAATGGAATCTCACTCAGCAATTCCGGAATGAAATATTGATGCAGGCAACAGCATGGATAAATCTTAAAAGCATTCTGCTAAGCGTAAGAGGTCAGACTAAAAATGGTACATCCTGTATAATCCCATTTATATAACATTCTGGAAATAGCAAAAACCATAGGAACAGAAAAGGCTAACTCTATACCAAAATCCCAATTTTTAAATCTAATATTGGGAAATAGAAGTTGCCAGTGACCAACATACTCTTATGCCACTTTTTTAAAGGTATCAAGGAATAGGAAAGGTGTTATTCAGATCCTTCTATGTAAAGTCAGAATCAGAACAAAGGGAAGTGGAGGAATATTTCATCCTGCTAAGAGTGAAGCTTTATGAATGGAGCAGATTCTGCTTGCCTAATTAACATCCATTCTCCTCCTTCGTCCTAAAAGCACCAGACTTTTTAGGGAGATATCCACCTTCCTCCATAAAGCCATATGCTTTACTAAACCAGTTATGTTTATCTCAAATCTCTTGGCAGGGATGGCTTTAGGAACAGAATTGTAACTCAATTCAGACCACTGAATTTTGAAGGAGTGTCTCCTAAGGGACTTTTAGAAACATTTACTTGTTTCCTTTCTCAATTAAAAAAACAAGACTGCAGAAGACATTAGTTGGCTCTGCTTCCTCTAGATGTTATTTCATCTAAATGTGATGCTTGGAACTCCTGCAGCTATCTTGCTACCAGTTTAGGACAAAGCTCAAGCAGAGGAGAGAAAATCAAGAGAGCATAGATGGAACCCTGTAGTCATGGACATAGACCCTGCCCTAATTTAACTTATTATTTAAGCCAGATGAGTTGAAATTTCCTGTTATAATTCATAATACCCTAAACCAGGGACCCCCAACCCCTGGGCCACGGATGAGTACTGGTCTGTGGCCTGTTAGGAACTGAGCCACACAGGGGGAGGTGAGTGGCAGACACAGAAGCGAATCTTCCTCTGTATTTACAGCCACTCCCCATCACCTGCATTACCGCCTGAGCTCCGCCTCCTGTCAGATTAGCCATGGCATTAGATTCTCACAGGAGTGCGACCCTTTTATGAACCGTGCACGCGAGGGATCTAGGTTGCACGCTCCTAATGAGAACCTAATGCCTGATGATCTGAGGTGGAGCCGAGGAGCTGATGCTAGCACTGGGGAGTGGCTGCAAATGCAGATTGACATTAGCAGGGATGTTTGACTGCATTATGATGAGTTGTAAAATTATTTCATTACATATTATAATGTAATAATGATAGAAATAAAGTACACATTAAATGTAATGCCCTTGAATCATCCCGAAACCATTTTCCTCCTCCACCCTGTCCATGGAAAAATTGTCTTCCACAAAATTGGTCCCTGGTGCCAAAAAGGTTTAGGACCTCTGCCCTAAACAACTTAATGCCTGTCCCACAATGTAACATACCACAGAGCTGCACAGGGCAGGAACGGGGCTGGGACTATTCCTTTTGGTGGCAGTAATACTGGGCTTCTGGGAATGATGAGGAAAAAATTAGTTTTTGGTTTTTTTTTTTAATTTTCTTTTTATAGTTGCTGAGCACGCCACTCTTCAACATTTTTGTCAGCTTATTTTTGTTTGGGTTTATATCCCAGTCTCACTCCTTACATTACAGACATTTCTAATTTTAATGTAGTCAAATTTATTACTTTTTGCCTTTACGGCTTGTGATTTTATGTCTTCTTTAAGAATTCTTTCCCAGTTTTGATCAGAACTTTCCTGATTCACAGCTTCAGGGCTTTTCAGTAACCTGTGTTCTATGTGAATGGCATACTCTGGAGCACAAAGAGCATGGTATCCGCTCCTTAAATTGTGCAAAGCAGTTCTACTTGAAGTGATTAGGATAAGCTCTACATTCTCTTCTGAAAGTTGTAGTGTTGCTATTCTTATTAAATCTTTGATAAATCTATAATTTATTTTTGTATCTGATATGGGGTTTGGATCCAATTTTATTTGGTCACAGGGTCATAGATCGGTTTAGTCCATCTGTTTAATGCCACTTCTGTAAGTATCCATATATACTTGTGTTAGTTTCTGGACTCTTTTCTGTACTCTATTTGTGTCCTCCAATACCATATAGTTACTATACTTTTATAGTAACTCTTGATATCTAGTAGGACAAAACTTCCACCTCATTCTAATTCAAAAATGTCTTGATTATCATTGATCCTTTGTTCCTTAATTTTAAAATCATCTGATTAAAATATTGAGAAACTGTGTGGGATTTTGATTGGAATTATATTACATTGATTAACATGTAATTTCACATTTTAATATTGTCTTCCTATACAGTTATACAGATTTCATTTAATGTCTATAAATAAAGTTTTATTATTTTCTTTAAGATCTAGTATTTTGTTAAATTTATGCTTAGGCACGTTACACTTTTAGCTACTATTGTGAATGGATTTTTAAAATTACAGTTTCAAACTGTTTGCTGCTGTTCATATTTAGGAATACAGTTTTTAAATATGTTGGTTTTATATTCATAAATGCACCTGAACTCATATTGGCTCAAAAATTTGTTAGTTCTTAGATTATCTATGTAAATAATCATATAGTCTATAGTACTTTTGAACTTAAAAATTTTTTTTTTATATATTCTTTTGTGTTACTTCTAAGGCTGAGAGTTCAAAGATACTGTTGAATAGAAAGAGTTATAGGGGGGAAACCGGGATGCTCAGTGGGTTGAGCGCTCACTTTGCATACCTGGGGACCGAGGATCGAATCGAGGATCGAATCGAGGATTAAATCCCGGCCCCGGCCCATCGTGGACCCATATGCTGAACTGGGGAGTGCCCCCAGTTCAGTTCTCCTCAGGGTGAGACCCCGACCCAGTTCCTGCCCTGTGCAGCTCTGCGCCCACTTATGGAATGAAACTATGTGGAAAAACCAATGATGTGCAACTATGGAGACTGTTCTGGGCCCTCCCCCTTCTCTCTGTATCTGTCTCTCTCTCTGTCAAAAACAATAAAATCTTTAAAAAAAAAAGAGTCATAGGGAGAATATTTATCTTATTCTTAACTTTAAATGTTTTATTATTAAGTATAATAGCTTTACTCTGTGCTTTTGGTAAATACACTTTATTAGGTTAAAGAAGTTCCTTTGTGTACCTAGATTGTTTAGGATATTTTGTTGTAGTTTTTTTGTGAAGGGATATTGATTTATATTATTGATTTTTCTGTATCTGATCAAATGGTTTCTTTTCATTTGTTCAACTACCATAAATTACATTGAAGGACCTTTATACTATGAAATTATGCTTGCATTCTTGAGGTAAATCCAATTTAAAAATAAATGTATACATGTATATATGTATGTGTAACTGGATTTTCTAAAATTTGGTTTAGTTTGATATTTTTGTTTTAGTAACCTTAAGTGAGGCTGAGCTTTCATTTACTGTTTTGTTTGGTTTTAATATAAGGTTATGCTAGCCTCATAGAAGGAGCTATGCATCCCTTTGTTTCTTTCTCGGTAGTAGTTTATGTAAATTTGGGTTTTTGGTAGCAATAACTTTTAAAATCATCTGAGTTTGGTTGTTCATTTATGTGGTAGATTCAATTTCATTAATTGTCATTAAGTCTTCTCATAGTTAAGTCAGTTTTGGTAATTTATATATTTCCAGGAAACTGATATTTATCTATTTCCTAATTCATTGGCATAAAATTGTTCATAGCATTCTTATTCTTAAAATCACTACTGTATCTGCTATGTCCCTTTTTTTTTTATTCTTAATAGTCTTTTCTTTTTTTTCTTAATTAGTCAAAGGATTTAAATTTTAGTTGTTATTACAAAGAACAAGCTTTTGGTTTTATGGATCCTTTCTTTTGTATTTTGTTTTCTTTTATTGATTTCTGCATTTTCCCTTTCGAATTTCCCTAGGTTTACTCTGATGTTCCTTTATTAACTTCTTGATGATGTTAAGCTACTCATTTTCTAGACTTTACAAATATAACTATTTAAGTTACATTTTTCCTTTAGGCACTGTTAAGACTGCATTCCATAAATTTTGATATGTATTTCCATGACCATTCAGTTTTAAATATTTTCTACTTTCCATTTGTGACTATCCACTTTCCTTTGCCCCTACAGATCCACTCACTTCCTCTTTTTTCCACCATACTCTACCCCACAGGCTGATTGTGCCCTCTGTTTTTCCTGGTTGGGTTCTGCCAGTGGGGATTTCTGGAGGAGTGAGCTCAGGGTATTATTTCTTTGGTCTCATCTCTGTGAGATTGCCTCAGGCTGATTATATTCCTTGACAGAAAGCCACTGCTTCTTAAACAATGGTTTGCTTTTACTATTCTCCTTTGGGATTCCAATAACTCCTCTCTCACCTTGTCCCTTTGAACCTAGAGGTTGTGACAGTCTTACTATTAACTAAGTCCCACTCAGGTCCTCTTGTCCCTTTACTTCCATATATTTTGCACACACCTTTAAACTTAAGTCCTTTTTTTTTTTTTTTTTTTTAATTGTTTTTGACAAGAGAGAGAGACAGAGAGAAGGGGCAGGGCCCAGAGCAGTTTCCATAGTTGACAGCATTAGTTTTCCATCACAGGTGGGCGCAGGGCTTCGCAGGGCAGGAACTGGACCGGGAGCCTACCACATAGGCCCCGGCAAGAACTGAACTGGGGGCACACCCCAGTTCAGCATATGGGTCCACATGGGCCGGGACCAGGATTCAATCCTCGGTCTCCGAGGCTGCAAAGCAAGTGCTTAACCCGCTGAGCGATCTCAGCTTCCCAAAATTAAGTCCTTTATAATCATTTGAGTGATCATCTGTTACTTTTTGGGACCCTGAATGATACACCATTTTTGTCTTTGGCCCATTAGTTATTCAGAAGTTTGTTTTCAACTTTCCAAGTTGTATATGAGGTTTCTTAAGTTATTCTTTTTAAACTAATTAAAAACAAAAAACCCAAAACCCTAATTTCTAATTTAACTGACCTTTATTTTGAGAACATGTTCTATATTATAATGATTCTTTGACATTTGTTGAGACTTGCTTTGTGGTCAATTTTTATTTTGTTCCACATGTGCTTGAATAGTATGAATATATTTTTTCTTTTTTCTTAAAGACTTTGTTTCAGAGGAGAGAGAGAGAGAGAGCAAGAGCAAGAGTGAGAAAAAGAAAGAGAGAGAGAGAAGAGGGGAGGGCATCTTTATAGTTGTACATCATTAGTTGTGACATGGTTTCATTCCACACAGGTGGATGTGGGGCCACATGGGGTGGGTGCCGAACCTTTTCCGTCATCCCGGTAGTTATCAGCTACTCTACTGTTCAGCATATGGGTTTGCTAGGGTTGGGACCGGGATTCGATTCACAGACCTCACAGTTGCAAGGCAAGTGTTTAACCTGTTGAGCTATTCCAGTATCCTAGAATGAGTATTTTCTGCATGTTTACTACTTTTGCCTGAGAGAAGGGAGTTGTATAATTGTCAAATTTCATTAAACATTGATTTTTCTTTATATACATCTGAGACCATGTTATCAGGTACATACAGGTTTAGAATTATTTTATCTTCTTGGTGGTTGGTTCTTTCTGTCATTATATAGTGACCCTCTTTATTTCTAATGATACATTTTGCTTTAAAGTCTATTTTGTCTGAAATTAATATAACTACTCCAGTTTTAACTTCCCTAATACTACCTCTGTATATCTTTTTTTACTTTTCAACTTTATGCTTATGTTAAGGTGTATGTATCCTGTGTAAATAGTTATATAAGTGGATTTTTTAAATTATGTAATCTAATTATGTTTTTTAAACAAAATAAATATTGCCATTTTAATTTACAATAAAAGCATAACATATTTATCTAGGATTCATGGTATTTGGGTTCCAGATTCTATCCTACCATATGTGATTTTTAACAATTCTCTCAAGTTCTCTGAATCTCAGGAGAGTTATGATAAAGTAAGTGTTGAAACAGGTTATGTTGAATATCCTTTCTAGCTCACTTACTCTGTCATTTCATTAAATTACAGTAATATGTTACAAATTGTTTTGAGACAGGGAGTCTAAAACCAGAACTAAAATTAAAAACAAAATCATAGAGTAATTTTGTAAAATAATTTAAATAGTAACTTAGGTTTAGCTTTGGGATATTTGCTCTTTGTCATCTAAAACTTTAATTTTCCATTATTCAATGTATAATGTTTTTGTAGTTTCTTTTCTGATAGTGATCCATGCTTTTTAAAAAACAACATATTTTCCATGATCTGGAGTGTAAGAAAGTTTATGAATTTGTGTTGGACCACATTCAAAGTCACCCTGGGCGGCATGAGCCTGCGGTCATCAGTTGGACAAGCTTGGATTAAAGCCTTTAAGAAGGAAGAGATCACTCTGGTTTTCCCCTTCTTTTTTTGCACCTCTGTGTCAAAGTGATCCAAACAGTTTCCCAAATCCATGACTGGTCCCTAGGATTCCTCAACCCACTCATTGAACTGCAGCAACTGGAAAGGTGGTGCCAGGACCAATATATGTAATTTAACTGACAATGCTCTTTATCAGGAGTCTGCTTTCTTATACACCAATCATATCTTCCCGAAACTATGTAATCCTAGTTATCTTGATTTGACTTGGTTATTTCTTAATTCACCCCAATAGCACATTTATTGACTGTCAGGATGGGTCAATTCTCCAGATGATTCATCCAATCTTTTATTGTGCCATTTTCCTATGTAGATGCAAAATATGTAGGTGGAGGTGGGTGGTGGAAAGTAGGAGGTTGGAGGCTAGAACCTAAAGCGTTAATTTAACTACTGTCAAGGTGGGGAATCATCAGATTAAAAAAAATTTTTTTTTAATTTAAATTACAACAGTAACATTAAAAAAATAATAAAACCCCTCAAATTCCCCTTTCACCATCCCTCCTATTGCCCCCCTCTCCTCTGAAGGACACCTTTCCAGTACGCTTTCTATACATTTCTTTCCTCTGCTGTATATACAGATACCCAGGTGAGGGAACAAAGTGAAACTTTTAGGGTAGACATGTTGACAAATTTACTGAAGGATTAAAACCTACCATGTGTCACACTGCACCCCGTGCTTAACTGACACGAAGGGTTCTGGTATTTTACTTCTGTTGGATGGGTTGCCGCACTAGGGTAGGTAAGCAATTAGTTTAGAGGTTGGGAAGCAGGTACGAAGGTCGTTTCAGTGTGATGATGTAGGATTTGTATTTTGATGGGAGTTGAAGGACACCTAGTACTAGAGGGCTATGGACCTGCAAAAAAAAGAAAAAGAAAAAAAAAACTTATCGGCAGTTGGGTTTCTCTTTAAATAAAGCTTGTGAAGCTAAAACACGAAGAGCCTGCTACCTGTCAGCCCAAAGTTTCCTTCGGAAACCAGAAGTCGATATCGCGTCTGTAAGACTGGTCTTGGAGATTGCAAAGGATGGCACCAGAGGTTGTAAGGAAGGATGAGGCGGTCGGGAGAAACCAAACAGCCAACCGGTAAAGCAAAAACCGTTCTTACACCGGCCTGGAACTGCGCTTGCGCCAGACGTCGCGGGCCCGGGGGAGGGGGCGGGGCGTGAGGGGCGGAGCTTGGGGGCGGTCATTGAGCCTGCGCAAACTGCGCGGCGAGGTGGGGGAGGGCGGTCCGTGTGTGTCTGTGTTGTTGTTCCGCGGCGGCGGCGGAGGCGTCAGCGGCGGCGGTAAGATGGCTGCCCACGGGGGCTCCGCGGCGTCCTCGGCGCTGAAAGGGTTAATTCAGCAGTTCACCGCCATCACCGGTAAGAGACGCGGTTACCGGAAGGTGGAGAGTGGGGTCTGGAGCGGGCGACCGGTCTACCCCGGGCTTCCCCTCACCTTCATGCAGTCCTCCCTCGGGCTTTCCCCACAGCTCCCGTCCTCCCTCCTGAGGAAGAGGCGACGACGGCGTCGGGTCTCCGGGTTCAGGCGGGAGACTGCCCCCCCTCCACGCGCACCCCAAACCCTGGTTGTCGGTTTTCTCGTAGCGTGGAGGGAGACTACCCCTTAAGCCAGGACCCGGGGAATGGGCCGAGCCCTTTTGCCCCCGCCGGCCCAGGGACATTGGGGGCGGGTACGGTGGGGTCCGCACCCGGGCCACCGCCCTCCTCCATCGTCATCTCTTCTCTGTGCAACCCTGGGGTGCAGTGCATCCCCTCACCTCCTTTTCCCTTTATTCTTCGGCCAGGTCATTCTCCCCAGTCCCTGGCCTGCCCTTCCCCTTTCTGGGCCCCTTGGAGCCATTGCTGTGGCCCTGGCGTGTTCGGGCCCTCCCGCCTTAACGGCGAGGCTGGTCTGGTGGGTTCGGCAGCGCCTTCACGGATACCGCCGGATAGGCCGCCAGAAAGGGGAGGGGTGTTGAGGAGTATCCTCAAGAGAGGTTTTAAGAGAAGAATGAAGGGGAACCCCTCGCCCCCCGTACACACACCTTAATAGGGAAGGCCTGGAGGAATCCTGGGTGGCATTTCCTACCTCCCCATAATAAAACCATAAAGACTGAGACCATGGCACCTTGGCCTCTTGCTGATAAAACAGGGATGGCGGCAGAAACTTCTTTGAGAGAAAATCAGTTTCTGGATGTCAGTATCCCCCGATCCCTCGGTTTTTCTTTTTCTTTGGTCGCTGCGAAGGGCACACGCAGAACCTTTAACCGCCTAGAGGAAAGGCCCTAAGCCATTCTATGAATTCTCTATGATTGTTTCCCTCTGATGGTGCTGAACTTTTTTTGCATGAGTTATTAGAGGGCGGAGCAAATGATGAAGTTCTCAGTGGAGTGATTTGAGAGAAGAGTACTCCATGTGCCTGAGTGTAATTTTGCCGTTCTAGTTTGTTTGGAAGGAGGTCAGAATATTAGTTCCCTCCCTTAGCAGATCTATACTTTTTTTTTCTGGTAATTTCGTAGGTGCAGAGTATGCTACCACTGCTATTGTACGTAGAATTTGACGTGCAAGACCTGGTTAAATATAATTTTATATTGTTTTAGCTACTGCCGGTTGTATACAGGTTGCTCTTTTATAATTAAGCTAGTTTAATTTTTGCTCTGCAATAAACTAGTTGTTTGGTGCATTGGCTAGCTTGTGGGCATGAAACGTTGCATCAAAGTTGATAAAGTAAAATTTGTAATCAAATTGGAATGAGGAGTGGAATGATAATTCTTCTTAATATTTTTAAATTTTTGTGATTAGACTATTATATTAAAGATACATTTCCCAGTGGCTAAGCACATCATTTTATTGGGAAAGCTAGAAAATTATTAAGTTAATACTGTATTATGTTTATATAGAAATTTTTTTGTAGGGAATCAGATATTGAAGTAGTTATTAATCTTGACTCAGATTTTTTTAGGCATGGTTTAAGATGCCACCTATTTAATTTCAGTGTTTTGTTTGTTTGTTTGTTTTTTGTGAACTGCCACCCCTTCAGTAACTCAAGATTTTTTTTTTTTAACCTTACATTATTGTAATGCAACATTTTTGTTAAATATAGACAGAACCCAAATTGTGGTAAGATGAAGTGATTCAATTGCTTTCATTATGTTTCTGTCTGCTAGTCTACATGGCTTGTTTCCTGGACACAGGCCTTTCTATTTCTGAGTCAAGTTGGAGATTCTCAGTAGATCATGGTATTTGTAAGTCTGCAAAACGGAAAATACCTTAGATTGTTTTAATGTACTATGCATTTCTGTTAATTTTGGGGATTTTTTTACAAGATAATGATTAACTATGAGAAACATGATTGACCCCATTAGTCTTTTTCCCATATCTTAAGAAATTTTGGGGTTCTGTCTGCATGTTTTAAATTGTAGTATTTATGATAAAAGGGTATTTGATATTTATTCATTGCTGGATGAATTAAACTGACCTTAAGAGTTTATGCTTTGACTTCAGAAAGGTTTCACTTACCTGGAAGCTCAAAATTTTGGTAAAAGCAATGCATTTTATTATTTATTCGTTTGTTTGTTTGTTTTTAAAGATTTATTTTATTGTTTTTGACAAAGACAGAGGCAGAGAGAAGTCTCCATAGTTGTACATCATCAGTTTCAACATGGTTTAATTTCACACAGGTGGGCTGGTCCAGCACAGGGCAGGAACTGGGCTGGGATCCTCCCACATGGGAGGCACACCCCCTTGAGCCAGGGGCCAAAGCAGGGGGTGGGGGGGGATGAGAACCGAACTGGGGGCCTCCTGCATGGGAAGCACACCTCGGTTCAGCATATGGGTCCACACGGGCCAGGGCCGGGATTCGATCCTTGGTCCCCAGGGCTGCAAAGCGAGCGCTTAACCTGCTGAGCCATCCCGGCTTCTCCAGTAATGCTTTTTAAATGAGCCTTACATTTTCTGTGGCATTTAGAAATTGAACGGAAAATTGAAAGAGTTTTAAGCCTTATTTCTCACTAAATAGACCAAATTTTACTCTATATATGATACATGAGTATGAAGTAAGGCAAGGACAATGATTTTTTAAAACTATTAAAAAGATATCACATGAAATAATTTTGAGAAAAACTACTTTCACACCAATAATATTTATTTTACATTTAATCTATCAATTCTTGTTTACATACTTTTATTTATTTATTTATTTATTGTTAAATTTATTGGGGTGACATTAATTGATATCAATTACATTGTTTCCAGGTATACAATTCTACATTATATTGTCTATACATCGCACTATGTGTTCACCACCCAGGATCAGCTCACTTTCCATCACTGTATGTTTGATTCCCCCTCCCTACTCCCCTCGCACATACTTTTATTTTTAATATTCTTATTTTTGTGGATCATAGTATACATAGTTTATTACAGAATTCTGAAATTTTCAGTTAATATATCAAACATTTTTCCATAATCAAACTCTTTGATAAGCACGTAACCAAGGGAAATGATGTTTTTTGAAGTAATCACATTGAGAAGCTATATACCTTTACCACTGATGCTGTTAGAATCATTGAAGTTATGTAGAAAACCAGTCCTGTTGTAGTCTGCTACATGTGACAGTATGACTCAGTTTGGTCTCCCTTGTTATTTACCATACATGGTTTTGAATGATTGCTAACTACTTTCAAAAGTCATATCAATTCCCAAAATACAAGGAAAGAATGTACTGCTGGATCTGAAAGTAATTCCAAAAGTATAATTTTAAAAAATGTTTAGAACCATAGCATTACCCATTAATACCCACTTGGACTGATACATGTATACAGAATGAACAGATGTAATAAGAGTAATTCTTGAGATAAGGAATACATAGATCTACAGAATAAGTAAAAATAAACAGGCAATCAAAAAGTAAGGACGAGGGGGAAGCTGGGATGGCTCAGCAGGTTGAGCACTCGTCTTGCAGCCCCAGGGTCTGAGGTTCAAATCCTGGCCCTGGCTTGTACGGACCCATATGCTAAACTGGGGTGCCCCCCCGCCCCCCATTCAGTTCTCACCAGTGATCTCCACGCGGGAGGCCCCCAACTCTGCTCCTGTCCTGCACAGCCCTGTGCCCACTTGTGTGGAATGAAACTATGTAGAAAACCAATGACTTGCAACTTATGGAGACTACTCTGGGCCCTACTCCTTCTGTCTCTCACTCTGTCAAAAAAAAAAATAATAATAAGTCTTAAAAAAATACAAATAGGGGAAGCCGGGATGGCTCAGTGGGTTAGGCGCTCACTTTGCAGCACCGGGGACCGAGGATCGAATCCCGGCCCCGGCCCGTTTGGAACCATATGCCGAACTGGGAGCTCCCCTAGTTCAGTTCTCTCTCTGTCTCTGTATCTCTCTCCCTCTCTCGCTCTCCTCTGTCAAAATAAGTAAATAAATAAAGTATATATTAAAAAAAAAAAAAAAAAATGGGGGAAGCCGGGATGGCTCAGTGGGTTAAGCGCTCACTTTGCAGTGCCGGGGACCAAGGATCGAATCCCGGCCCCGGCCCGTGCGGAACCATATGCTGAACTGGGAGCTCCCCCAGTTCAGTTCTCTCTCTCTCTCTCTCTCTCTCTCTCTTCTCTGTCAAAAATAAATAAATAAAAATATATTAAAAAAGAAAAGAGAATTAAAACCACCTTTTAAAAAAAAAATACAAATAAATAAACAAAACTTTTCCAAAGAATTAAAAAAAAAAAAGTAAGGACAAAATGTGAGGGTAAGAAAGTAGAGGCCAAGAAGAGTACAAGCGTTTGCTAGTATAGAATTCTAAAGCTTTGTGCTTTAGAATTCATGTATGTGCTTTAGAGTTCAGTATGGATTCATGTACTTAATGAAATTATAGAACCTCAGTTGTAGAAGAGACTTTATAGCTTAATGTTTCTCTGTTGAATGAATGTGTATTTGTTGTAGAAATTAAAACTGGTCTGTGTAGTATTTGGCTTTGTGCCCAATATTTATTCATAGTATTAAAATGTTTTTAAGTTCCCTGTCAGGAAAAGTGGTCAGTTGCAAGTGTTCTAGATATCAAAAGAAAACTCTTGGAATTTTAAGAACTGTTTCAAAAAGTGATGATGATTGAACAGAAGTTTAGGGAGATAATCTTAATAAATTCAGTATTTATCGATACACTACTGTGTGCCAGGCATTGTTCAGATCCTGGGGATACTGCCAAGAACAAGACATGGTACATTTATTTAAAAGACTTAAAGGTTATCAGGGATACAGACACATACATAGTTATTGTAATATGAGTGGGAGAATGGTAAGAAATTGTTATGGAGCACAAAAGAGGAGGTCAAGAAAGACTTCCTAGAAGAAATAATTTCTTAGCTAAAACCTAGGTGAGAGATGTTTATAGCAGGAGGAATGTGTGCAAAGGCCTGGAGGTAAAGATAGAGACAGACACTAACACCTAAGAAAGCAGAGACAATTGATAATTCCAAATGAATAGAGACTAGTGGGAGATGCAGTAAATGGAGCTGTAGGGTGCCAGATTAGGAAGGGCCTTGTAAATTATGTAAAAGAACCTGGCATTATTCTGAGTTTCCTGGGAATCAGTGAAGTTTTAATTAGGGGAGTGACATAATCAGAATTGGGTTTTTTAAAAAGAGCTGCTTGACTAGAGTGGAGAAGAGGTAGGGAAAGAGATCAGTAGAAGACAGCAGCACTAGTCTAGGAAAGACACTGATGTCTTGAAATAAGTTAGTGGCAGAGAAGTGGACTCTGAAAGATATGGGAAGAAGTTAGAGGAGTCAAAATGAAGTTTAGGATTTCTGTTTTGGACATCTATTAATAGAGACATACCGTAATGCTGCTCTTTGTGAATATATGCTATAGAAGTTGGAGAGAAGATGATTGAGTTTTAGGTTAGTTCCCTGTGGGACTTGGAGTTGGAGCTGTTCAATAAGCAAATGAATATTTGGATATGGGAGGAGGAGTAACATTTGAAGAGTCCTATTGATGGCAGTTGAAAGTGTAAAAGTAGATGGCATCTTGCAGGGGAGAGCGTAGTTTGAGAAAATATTAGACTCTAGACACAGAGCTGAGGGAACACAAATATCTGACTGCAAAGGAAAACCAAAGACATAGGATAAAAACCAGGATCGTGTGATAGTACTTCCAATATCAGGAGTACGGTAATACCTCAAATGTGTAGGCACTTAGGAAACCAGAAATTATTGAATATTCATAGATAATTTAGTGGCCATCTTGACACATTTCTGAGTTAATCACATGAGAAATTAAAGGCACAGAGAAGTAAAGTGTCTCAAGTCGTTTCTCAAACTTATTTGTAGGAAAGGACCCTTAATTTTTTCCCCCCAATCTTCATGGACCAATGCTTCTATAAAAAACAATAAAAATTAATTGCTTGGAGAATGCCTGGATGGCTCAGTGGGTTGAGCGCATACCATGCAGCCCTGGGGTCTGAAGATCGAGTCCCAGCCCTGCCTGTGCGGACTCTTACGCTGAACTGGGGTGTGCTTCCCATGTGGGAGGCCCCCAGTTTGGTTCCTGCTGGGGCGAGCTTCCCATGCGGGAGACCCTTGCCTGGTTCCTGCCATGTGTGGCCCCATGCCCATCTGTGGGGAATGAAACTATGTGGGAAACTAATGATGTACAACTATGGAGACTACTCTGGGCCCTCCCCCTTCTCTCTATCTCTCTCTCTGTCAAAAACAATAAAATAAATTTTTTAGAAAATTAATTGCTTGAGAAATGAAATAAAGAGCAAACAAAAATGTAGGCCCAAATCTTTAAAAATTAAGGTATAATTTGCACACAATAAAATCTACCCTTTTTAGTGTATAATTATGAGATCTGAAAAATGTATAAATCACGTAACCACATCAAGATGCACAACAGTTTTATCATTCTTAAAAAATTTCTCCTGCCCCTTTGTAGTCAGCCCTTCCTCCCTTTTGTAGCCTAATTTTTTCTCTATTGTTTTTCTTTTTCAGAATGTGATATAAATGGAATCATAGTATGTGTAGCCTTTTCAGTCTGATTTATTTTATGTGAAATTTGAAATTCATTTATGTTCTTGAGGTATGAGTAGTTCCTTCCTTTTTATTGGTATATCCATTGTATGGATATACTACAGTTCATTTATCCATTCATTAAATGAATGGCTAATATTTGTGATATTTCCAGTTTGGGGGTTATAAATAAAGCTTCTAAAAATAAAATAAACATTAGTGTGTGAATATTAGTTTTATTTTCCTTAGCATAAATATGTAAGAGTGGGATTATAGGATCATGGGATAGGTGTTTAACTTTAAGAAATTACCAAACTTTAATTTTTGCATTCCCATCACCAATGTATGACAGTTCTATTTGTCATTTGGTATTTTTAAATTTTTTTAAAGCTTTTTTTTTTTTAAAGATTCATTCCATTGTTTTGAGAGAAGGTGAGAGAGAGAAAGGGGAAGGGCCCAGAGCAGTCTCCATAGTTGTATATCATCAGTTTTGATGTTTCATTCCACACAGGTGGAACTGAACTGGGGGCCTCCTGCGTGGAAGGCGGCACTGCAGTTCAGTATGTGTGTTTTTCACAGGCCAGGCCTGGCCAGTATTCCATGGTTGGATCCCGTCATTGCAAGGCAAGCACTCAACCTGTTGAGATATCCCAGTGTCCTGGTATTTTTAATTTTTTGTAGCCATTTTAATAGTTTGTAATAATATGGTATTGTGGTTTTAATTTGCATTTCCCTAGTGACTATTGATAATGATCACTTTTTTATATAATAATTTGCCATCTGTAAATCTACTTTTTTAAGATTCATTTTGAGAGAAGGTGAGAGAGAGAAGTGAGGGTGGGCCCAGTGCAGACTCCATAGTTGTACATCATTTCTTTCCACATGGTGGCAACCAAACTGGGGTCCTTTCACATGGGAGGCAAGAACCTTTGCTGCCCAGTCATCCCAGTGGTTACCAGTTGCACCACAGTTCAGCACATGGTTTCACACAGGCCGGGACTGGGAATCAAATCCTGGACCTCGCTATCCCAGCATTCCCGATAAATCCTTAAGCCTCAACTTTTTTTTTAATTTTTTTTTTATTGTTTTTGACAGAGAGAGAGAGAGAGAGAGATGCAGAGATGCAGAGACAGAGAGAGAACTGAACTGAAGGCACTCCCCAGTTCAGCACATGGCACTGGGTCCACATGGGCCGGGGCCGGGATTCAATTCTGGGTCCCTGGTGCTGCAAAGTGAGCGCTTAACCCACTGAGCCATCCCGGCTTCCCCAAGCCTCAACTTTTAATTATTAGATTCAGCGGACATACAAATTACTCTATTGAAGTGCTATGAAAGTGTCTAAATGCTTACACTGTAATTTCTGTTTTTATCGTGTGACTGGTTAGTAATAGATAGCTGGACTGCACTGGAACAGGTAATGGTGGAACAAGGACTAGAACTCTGGTGTCTTTCCTCCCAAGCCGGTGCATTTACCCTCCATATTACTACGTACTTCCCTCTCTATAGGCTCCTTTTGTAGATCCAACAAAAATTACCTTCATTTATCATGTCATTCTCCTAACTTAATCATTTCATTGCTCTTACACTTAATAAATTTATTTTTCTGTATATAAGAGGGGTTTTTTTTTGTTTTTTTTATTGTTTCTATTCCTGAATGCTAAAACGCTCCAGGATGAAAGATTGATGAGGAGGCTAACCTTTTACCTTTCTTACAACTATCACTCACTCCTATTTCCTTGATGGATAGTCTAGCTCACTATTATATGTTACCATTTCTAGAGGAAATGTAGAACCCTAAAGTAATTTCTTTGCGTGTCTATCATTTCTGTGCTCTATCTCTCTGGGGCAAGAAAGGATCTTCCTTCTTTCCTTTCTCTCCCTCTCCTTCCCTCTCTCTCCCTCTCTCTTCCCCATTCTTTCATTCCCTCCCTCCCTTCCAACCAACCTTCCCTCCCTTTCTTCTCACTCCCTTCCCTCTCTCCCCCCTCTCTTCTTCCTTCCTCCCTCCCTCCCTCTCTCCCTCTCTCTCTCCCTCCCTCCCTGTGACTGCCATATGTACTTTGATTCCTTAATAGTAGTGAAGAGACTTTCCTTTTGGCACTTAAAATAGTGTAGAGACTAGGCATAAGAGACTAAGTCTTGATTCGTACTTCCAGTTATAGTGGAGACATGGACTGCATGCATTACAGGTTTTGGGCTATTTCTTATATAATTTAATGAAGAGAGAGAGAGTGAATTAAGAGGCTGCAGCAAGGAAATGGCCACTGATAAAGTATGTGCCACAAGCTGGGTTAAATAATGCTATTTGGTGCCATTAGCAGCTTAAAACAGATGGAAAGAAGAAAAGATAAGGGATAAATAAAAATGTGCAGGTGGTGAGAAACAGTCAAGTGGGACTTCTGCCATAGATGATGGATTGAATGTTTCAGTATCTCCCCTCACTCCCTGTACCCCAAATTCATATGTTGAAATCCTAACCCCCAGTGTGATGGTATCAGGGTGTGGGGGCCTTTGGGAAATGATTAGGTCAAGAGGGTAGAACCCTAATGGATTAGTGTCCTTTAAAAAGAGACCCCAGAGAGTCTTCTTGCCTCTTATGCCATGTGAGGACACAGTGAGAACATGGCTGTCTGTGACGCAGGAAGCAGTCCTATACTGTATACCAAATCTGCTGGAGCCTTTATCTTGGACTTCCCAGCCTCCGTGACTGTGAAAAATAAATGTTTGTTGTTTAAATCACTGAGTCTGGTATTTTTATTATAGCAATCTGAACAAACTAAGAACACTGGGATAGATTAAGCTGTCCTGCCTACAGTATTGGGACCTCAAAATAAGCCCATTTTAACAAGTTTACAGGTAGTTTATTACAGACTTGTTTTATTAGTCCCCTACCCTCTTTTAAAAGATACGTTCTTTATTCTGAATATAATAAGATAGAAGTTTACATTTTTTCAGATGATCCATCAAAGATTACATCTTAGTATATAGGTGAAATTTGTAATTATCACTGTTCTTTCCCTCTATATCAGGGGTTCTCAACCTTTTTATGCCCTAGGGCGCATTCTAAAATATCGGTAGGGCGGCGGGCACCAGCTCTTTCTAAGGATATTTATTATTGAACAAGATAAAAAATAATGAACAAAAATAATTTTAAAATAATAAATTTATTGTACAAATTATATACACACAAAGAAACATATATACAAAACGTAATACAAAGTAAATAAAAAACACACGTATAATAAAAT